>JAYMFT010184372.1:0-11991 GCA_038088735.1 Panulirus argus
ACGGTACGACCCTTGAGCACGACGGTACGACCCTTGAGCACGACGGTACGACCTTTGAGCACGACGGTACGACCCTTCAGCACGACGGTGCGACCCTTGAGCACGACGGTGCGACTCCTTGGCGTAAGGCCTAACCTATGACCTGACTTTTCAAGGCTCAGGTCATAGATCGGGGTCATCACACCCAAGGGTCGTATCTACGCGCTCAAGTGTCGTGTTTGAGCGTCGTACCGTCGAGCTCACGGGGTTTGAGATGGTCAGAGTTGATCCGCTGAAGTGACGCTTGCTAAGGGCGACTGGTGTCAGCCATGTCGTTACTAATAAGGGCTACTGGTGTTACCCTCGTTGCTTTGTAAGAGCGACTAGTGTCACCATTTGTTACTTGGCAAGGGCTAATTGTTTCACCCTTGTGGGTACTTGTTAAGGGCTGCTACTGGTATCACCCTTGTGGTTATGTGCTAAGGGCTGCCACTGGTATTACCCTTGTGGTTACGTGCTAAGGGCTGCTATTGGTATCACCCTTGTGGTTACGAGCTAAGGGCTGCTACTGGTATCACCCTTGTGGTTACGTGCTAAGGGCTGCTACTAGTATTACCCTTGTGGTTACTTCAAGCCTTAAGTGACTTGAAAGTAGTGATTAGTGTGTGTGTGTGTGTGTGTGCGGCATCCGTGTGTAGACCGGGCTCTTCAAATGCCTCTGGACACGGCTCCTAGTCCTGCTGCAATAAGAGCAAAACATAGGAGGACAGCCGCAAGCGGTATTCAATTTTTTGATACCTTTTTCAATCGCGGCTGAAGATAGTGGCGGTAATGATATCCTAACGGCCTCGCTAGTGGGAGGACCACGACCCTGGCGTGTCCTAGAGGGAGGGGAGACGAGCGGGAGGAGATGATGACGACTTCACGCAACATTTTCTTATAAGTGGTGCTCTTCCCTGGAAGCCTGTCATTAAGGAGAACTGGGTGCGGGGTAACTGCTGTGGGTGGGAGGAGGAGGAGGATGGATGGAAACTGCCATCCTCAAATGGTGTTCTGGCGGGGGTGGAGGAGGACGCGTGTGCTTATGGCGACGACTCAGAAGTTGACAGAGGAGTTAGTGTGGTGACGGTGCCCCCCCCCCTCTCTCTCTCTCTCTCTCTCTCTCTCTCTCTCTCCAGACGGTGGCCAGGGGTTCTCCAGGGCTCTCGTGGTACCCATTCTAACAGCGTTCACCCCAGGCAATACTCAACGTGGTCAGGGGGGGACACTCATCGTATATGTCAGTGTTTTATTCAGACACGAAACACTGAGGTTTTACTATTTCATGTAGACCATAACCCCGTTTTCTTCTTCTTCTTTTTATTATTAATTATTATTATTATCATTATTATTATTATTATTATTATTGTTGTTATTATTATTATTATTTTAAATGAAATCATAGGCGACAGCTTTTCTGATAGAGACGTTTTAGGTACTACTACACCATGTGTAGAAGTGATAGCAGCGTCTTGAATAAAGGTGCACTGAGACGGGAGAGGTTTCAGAGGAATATTTAGTGTGTTGTTGAGTCCAGTAATTACTCGTGGAAAAATGAGCCTCACAAGTTGTACTTTGGGGGGGATGTATGAGGCACCAAGGTGTGGTACCGGGTTGTGGTACACTCTGGTGTGGTACAGGCGTTGATCTGGAGCGCGATACAACCACTGGTCAGGACCGTGGTACGGGCACTGCTCAGGACCATGTTGGGGCCCCGCGAGGACCTCATTAGGTGTCCACCAGACGCAACTCGTCGTGGTCTGGCCACGTCGGCTGACCTTTACCTTCCTCAGGTTTCCCTCATTATTGTCATATGGACCCTGGCAGCCTAATGATGTTGTAGTGACATTTCCCTTTGTTTCGCGTGCTTGTTATCCTCAGAGGTATGAACTTCGTCTGTTTTTCATAACTTCCTTCGGCTATATTTGGCATCGTGTCTCGAGACGTACAACTTGTTTCACTCTCCACCAACTGGATTTTGCTTGATTTTTTTTTTTGTTCTATATCTATGGTTCATCAGACTGTTGGTGGACGGGAGGCAGAAGGTGGCTCCAATTACAGCAGCTGACGAGTACTCAGAACACACACACACACGACAGACATAATAGAGTGACATTCTTTGTCTTCTGTGTCTTTTATCAGTTGGTGTAATCTCTCTCACTTACCAGGCCACTCGACGAATTTTTGGTTTTACAGTGTTATCTGAATGTAGTTAAATACCAGGCGAGTTAGAGGGGTGGGCTGGGATCCCCGTATATTCAGGTCAGACCAGATGAATACCCGCATACGTATGATGGACAGTAGAATGATAGAGTACGGTCCGTAAAGGTAGGCTAAGGGCGCACATCATGATCATGATGTGTTCAACCCTACGAACGGTGTTATATGACGGTGCATTTTGACCGGTATGAGATGTGTCCTTAGAATTGTGCTCACGTGCGCCAAATAGATCCAAGTGCCGCCCGTAGTCTCTCCCTCCTCTTCGTCTTCGCTTCCGTGTCCCTCTCTTAACAACAACTTCAAAAACAAACGAAGAATATGGAAAACATTGGCACTGAGTGTGTTTCTCCCGCCACACAAGTTCCATCTCAATTTCTCTAAGTTTGGTGTTGATAGCGGAGCTAAATTTATATTCCAAGCAGGAGAGGAATTTAAAATTCAGGGTTTTCATAGCCGGTGGCCGGAGATTTTCGCATTTTATTTGCCTTGTGAGCCGCGCGGGTGGGGCCGGGGACCGGGGCGGGAGCCCCGCACTCAGAAACCGTTCTTTATTTTAATGCATCATTTCCATTTCTCGTCGAGCTGTTCCTCACGACAAATTTCCCTTTAGATGACACTAGGAGCCAAGCGTTTTCGGACTCCGAGGCAGAAAAGAAGAAAGAAAATTATTCTTTTTATTCCAAGTCTGTGTTTACTGGGACACCAAACCCTCGCGTAACTTCACCTCCTACCCCCCCCCCTCACTCTCTCTCTCTCTCTCTCTCTCTCTCTCTCTCTCTCTCTCCCACAAGTTGACGGGAGGATGGTGACGATCAGGTCTCCGGTCACACAGCGTTACCACCATTGAATAGGTAACACAGTCGGAGGAAGACGAAGTGACGGTTAGTCCGGAGTGAGCCTGTGGGGTGTTGTTGTGTCCTCCGGACCGACTTCGGCACCGGGTGGGAAGTCGCCCGTCGGACGGACGGTCGGTCGGTCGGTCGGGTCTCTCACTTCGGGGTAACCTCAGGAAAGCAAATGATCATTATGAAGATTTTGATTGCCAGTTTGCGAGGAGAATTGGGAATGTGATGGAGTTATTCCAGGCGGTGGGGCGGTGCAGCCGGCGTGAGATGACGGTGCTGGAGGGAGGACGTGTGGCCCGTGTGTGTGTGTGTGTGTGTGCCGGACTGCTTGACCTTGGCGCTGTGACGGCGCACAGTGCGATGCCTTGAAGCAGTCTAGAGTTACGGTCACGACTAATGTACCGAGGTTTGGAAGGGGGTCATTATATCGTCGTGAGACGTGCGCAAGTTGCCATCAGGCGCTGGCCCGGGACAGGAGTGTCACTGTGATCCCCTCGCTGAGTGGCGCCACTGCTAAACTAAGATCTCTGATGATAGTGCTGCAGGGGGAGGGAGGGGCCGGCCCGGCTGGCTCGGGTCATGTCCACGCCGGGAGATCGTTTACCTCTTCTTCGTAATGCTAACGCACTCGCAAGGGTCTGGTCTTTAATGTGGATGTTATTTATGAGTCCGCGTCGTTGGGAAACACGGGGTATTTTTAATTGGATGATGTTGGGCAGCAGTTGGTGACGATCGTTCTTGGTGTTCCCAAGGCGGCTGGTCCAGCAACCCGTGAACCTTCTGGCTCAGGAAGCCGTCCTTCACATTGGGCCAGAACCCAGTCATCGACCTAGGTCCAAGAGTCATCATTCCTCACGCTTGGTCAGAAGCCTGTCATCAACGTAGGTCCAAGAGCCCGTCCTTTCTCTTTGCCAGAGTTACGTCATCAGCCAGGATGATGCGCCTCCTTCCCTCCCCTCAGAGACAGCGGTGATTCAGTGGAAGCCACTGAGGAGCTAGAGACAGGACGTAAATTAAATCTTTTGGACGGCGGCTGATGATAACGCGTTCTCTCATGGAGTCGGCCGGCGTCGCGACCTTAACGCAGTACAGTAGGACGTTCTGATGACCTCAACTTCGGCGAACTCAATAGGTCAGTAGATGCCAGTTCAAAAGAGATGACGGGCTTGATTTTACGGACCTGCAAGACAGGAGGGTTAAGTTTATCCAGTCATGGCTCTGCTTAAGGCAGTTGTATTCTTTGGATAATTTTTTTTGTTATTTCAGATGGCAACGGGGAACTGAATCCCCTTATCCTCATTAGCTCTCTCTCTCTCTCTCTCTCTCTCTCTCTCTCTCTCTCTCTCTCTCTCTATATATATATATATATATATATATATATATATATATATATATATATCCTAAGCGAGTTATCCAGTTTATCAACCATCTCTTAGGGTAGGATGAACAGCTGGGTGGAATGTGGACCGACCGCCGCGACCAGGATTCGAACCTATTCGGGCTGGTCCCCGGGCGGCCCGCGATTGCGTCCAGGTCAGGAACGCTGACTGCAACGCCACGGAGCCCCGTAGAATACTGTTGTTTGGTAACATTATCTTTCAGGGCGGGTGAATTTCTCGAGCTGTTAAAGCGCAAGTGCCTCTCACAGTCCCGGAGCGACAGTTGGAAATCTATAATACTGGGAACGACTGAAAGCTCTCAGACTGTACTCTCCACGGCATAGCCGGGAGAAATGTATCGTAATTTACTCTTGGGAATGTCGTGGAAAGCATCGTTCCCATCCTGCCCTCGAAAACAGTTCTCTCTTGCCTCCATAGACATGGAAGACTCAAATATTACCATTTGAATCGAGAGTCACTGTGATGATATGATCAGAGATTACCAGACCAGCCACGTTGGTGTGGCTGTGTAGAGGCGTCTCCGAAACCACCGTATGGTATACGTATGGTTAGGTTAAAGTGTTTGATTCATTTTCGGGATGAGTTTGATTAGTTTATTAGGTGTGTGAGTCTTGGGTCTGACACCCATTCCCTCACCGTTTCATGTATAGTATCAGGAGTCGACGGTAATTTTTATTTTTTTATGCTGAAATTTGGAGAGTGGCGAAATAATGTTGCATTTATAGAGGGAATTGGTGGTGGAGGGGAAACATCTGCCCTCCCTCCCATGTGACCCGCTACGCCTTTCTGCTCCTCCTCCTCCTCCTCCACGAGTCCATATTCATCATCCTCTTCCACCGCCGGGCGCGCTTCCACCCTCCTCCTCCTCCTCCTCCTCCATTCCACATCCACCGTCCCACCCATCCTACCACCTAAGACATCCCCTCCCACCCTTCCCTTCACCCACCTAGCCATTATTATGTCCCTATCTTTCCGTACCGCGCACTATCCCTCCTCTAACTGTCCGTGACCAACCGTCCCTCACCCCTACCGAATGCCTCCGCCTCCCAGCCTTCCTGCAGACCTGTCCCATCTACGTCCGACGAACTGTCCCCTCCCGCCATCCACTGCATCCATCTCTGTCCCAACCCCACACTACCTGCCCCACGAAGCAATACCAGCAATTAGCTCGCCGCTCATGACTACTGCCACCTCCCCCTCCCTCCGCCTGACGCGCTGCTCCTGCCGCTGGCACAACAGTTCCTAAGGCGATGTGACGTCGCGTTCATTTCGCTCTGGCGGTTGTACGTAGTGTCGGCAGCGGCCACTCGTTGCTGCCAGGGGTTAGGCTGGGTTGCCTAGCTTGAACATAGGGCGACGAGGAAGTGTGTGGTGAAGTGTAGCGACGTGGGCGCGGCCTGGGGCGTGTGCTCGGTGCTGGGGCTGAGAGGAAGCTGTGGGAGGGAGTGGAGAATGCTCTAGGAGGGAGGGAAGAGTTTGCAGAGGCTGTGGGTGGGAGGTACTCCTGCATGGGTAATGAGGGGCAGCAGCGGCCACCGCCAACTCAATAACAAGTTTCTGATGTTTGTTTTGGTGACAAGGGAATGCCGACTCTAGGAGGATGTGAGGGAAACTTGCGTACACACATACACACACACTGTATATATATATATATATATATATATATATATATATATATATGAATGTTTGAAACAGTGAGGACATAAAGTGGATGGTCCTCCAGGAGGGTGGTGTAAGTTGGGAGACGTGTGCCATGTTGGTGGGTAATGATCCTGTGGTGTTCTCCCCATCCTCATCTCTCCCCATCTACTTCCACCCCCCCCCCTTCCATCTACTTCTCCCTTATCTCATTCCCTTTCCTTCCTCTCCTTCCCTCTTCCTCTCCCATGTCTCTTTTCTGATCTTTTCCTACATTATGGTCCTTCCCTCTGTTTATGTTTCCTTCAAGCCTCTTCCCTCCACTTTCCGTGTTGTACATAATCTTCCCCTCCACTTCTGTTCCTCGTCTCTACCACTTCTGCTCTTATCCTCCACCTTTATCTCCTTTCCTTCCACTCCTGCTCTTTTCCAGATCCATTCCCCTCGGCTT
The DNA here is from genome assembly GCA_038088735.1 of Panulirus argus. Taxonomy (NCBI): domain Eukaryota; kingdom Metazoa; phylum Arthropoda; class Malacostraca; order Decapoda; family Palinuridae; genus Panulirus; species Panulirus argus. Next base: position 6,573 of record JAYMFT010184372.1, read on the forward strand.
CAGCTTTCTCTCTATCTTCATTTCCATTCATTTTTGCTACTCCCTCCCTGTATCTTCTTCCCTTTCCACTCCTCCCTCTGTTCTGTATCCTCCACTTCCACTCCTACTCTTCCCCTCCCCTCTATTCGCTTCTACCCTCCCATCCCCATCCCTGCATCACTGAACCATTCCACTCGACTATTCTCTGTACCCTCCTCCCTCTGCACTCCTCCTTCTCGTCACCCCCTGTAATCCTCCCCATCCTTCCCATACACTCCTGCTCTTCCTCTCCCCCTCCCTCCGCTCCCCTCCCCTCCCCTCCCCTGCGTCATTTAACCTTTCCACTAGACTGTTCTCCTTGCTCTCCCCACCTCAGTACTCTTCCTTCCCTTCCCATCCATTTCCTCCCCCATCCTTTTGCACTTCATCCTCCCCCTCTTCCATTCGCCCCTTTCCCTTCTCAACCCCTTCAGCGCTTTTGGCCCTTTCCCTCCCTTCCCATCCCGTTCCTGCTCCATCCTTGTACCCCCCTTCCACCCATCCCCCCCCCCCTCCTCCAGCTCTTCGTCTGCCTCGTCAATGACTCATTTCGAGGAGGACCGTCAAGTGCCTTGCCTGTGTAAGAACCCCACACTGGCTCCTCCACGTTATTAATTACGTCTGCCAGATCGTCCCGGCTCTCAGGCCCTCTCCAGGAGGGGAGGGGAAGGCAGGCTGGGGGTGGGAGGGGGGGGGGGGCATGGCATCCCCCTGAGACGGTACGATACCTGACCACGACGGTACGGTAATACGACCCGTGGGTACAGTGGCCTAGCCTGTGACCTGGCGGCTATTAAGGGTCAAATCAGGGATGCATTATAACGTAGTGGGTGTCCCTTCTGGCTCAAGTTCCCGTGTGTAAGTAGTACTGTAGCGCTGTGAGTACCAACCTGGCGACGTCTTCGGGGAGGGGGGAGGGGGGTCAGGTCTTCTACCAGGCCCAGCTAGGATGTTGGGTTGGGTCGTCTGTCGACCGAGCGAGCTGGTGGAAGCCGCTTCCCCCCCCCCCCCCCCCCCCCCCCCCACGTTCACATAGGGCCCACTCGCAGCCTGGCTTGCTATTATATGCCAGTCCCGTATACAGCTCCGCCATCACTTGAAATTTCCGGGTTTATGATAGTGTACCCGCTGTCTCAGAATCGTGGTGGTGAAGGGTGGGTGAGAGGGTGGCTGGCGGGTGGCAGGAGGGGCGGCTCCAGCACCTGGTTGGCGGGATAAATCTCAAAACAATGACGTACTTAGCGGCGGCGGCAGAGACAATAGCCGACCCACTCTCTCTCTCTCTCTCTCTCTCTCTCTCTCTCTCTCTCTCTCTCCCGCCGCTCGCGCGGTGCTGCCTCCTCCTCCTCCTCCTCCTCCTGCCGAGAGCTGTACTTAACACCACCCTCCTGTGGTGTGCTGGGTATGGGTGGGTCGTTTATGCATTGGGTTGCGGTGGGTCGTGCCGTACAGTAGGCTGTGGTGGGTCGTGATATGTGGTATAATGGGGTGTTGTGGGTCGTGTGGGTATGCATGGGGGTTGTGGGTCGTACCGCGTGGTGTATTGGACCGGGGCGGGTCGTACAGTGTGGTGGACTAGGCTGTAGTGGGTCGGATTGTGTTGGACTAGGCTCGGGTGGGGCGTGTACTGTGGTGTACTGTGGTAAACTCACGGTTCCCATCCGCGCGGTGTAGGGTCAAAGACCAGAATCTCTCTCTCTCTCTCTCTCTCTCTCTCTCAATATTGGCCTGGCTTTCCCTTTCCTTTCCCCCACTTCCATCCATCCACTGGGAAGAAGGAATCGTGTATATAGTCCCAGCACAGGATCAATATTTTTCTAACACCCTCCCCCCACACCCCTCCTCCTCCTCCCCCCCACCCCACCCCCTCCTCCCCCCACCCCACCCCCTCCGCCGCAACTTGTTTGAGGGAAAAATATTTGGGTCCAAGTCTTGGAAACCTTACACTTCCCTCCCCCGCAGTTCATATTAGCGCCCGGACTCCATCCCCCATAAACGAAAATATGTTTCTTCGTACTCTGTACAAAAAAAAAAAAAAAAAAAAAAAGAAAAAGAAAAAAAAGGAAAGGAAAAAAAATCTCTCCCGTAATTTATTTTGAAAAGAAAATAAATAATGCGTGTATTGTTCGTTATTCTCCTACGCACTTGTGAGGTGGATGTGCCTTGCTGTCGGTCTGTATTTCTCTCTCTCTCTCTCTCTCTCTCTCTCTCTCTCCAACAATAGGTCTCTTCTACCGGGTATGAAATCTTGCAAGATCATCCTCAGGTGAAAGTTTTTTTTTTCTACTGCCAGTGTACGCAGTTTTCAGTCGAATGAGATGAGGTCCCTCCCTCCCTTAACCTGTTGGCTGGCGACCAGTAGGTAATTCCTCGTCTCCCCGCCCGACCACAGGCTTTTGCAAACTCCTCGGTGGTCGAAATTTTGGGGCGATGCTTTTCCGAGAATACCAATTTCTTGGTTCCTCAGCTCATGCCACCGTGGACTCACGCTTGCCAGAGGTCCCTCCAAATTTTTATTTATTTATTTTTTTTTATTTCCTTACTTCCCATTCCAAACTTTAGCTTCGGTAAATCGTTTTGGAATTTCATCCAAACTTGGTGCGCGAGTTATTACTCCAGTGCTGGGATAATCCCGTCCCGCAGACGGTGAGGGAATTAGTTCTGCGTGCCCGTCCGCCTCCCCCCCCCCAACCCCCCGGTCTCCAGTACATCATCCCAGACGGTGGGATTAAATCGCATATTTTGCCAAGCGCCGAGTGTGAGGCTGTAGCGGACAAAGCTTCCAGAGCAATAAAAATCATGGTTCGACCCGAGGACTCGGGGCTTATGACTCCTCCTCATCCTATCTGGACCAATATCCACAGGTACTTCAGTGTCGCATGATTGGTTTAAAACAAAATAAAAACAGCCTTGACTTAGTCATTAGACTTGGCTAGGCAAGCCATCGTCTGGATGCCCTGGCCGAGGCTAGAGTTCAGACCAAAACTGGCGGGTTTCGAAGAGTCGTTTTCTTTTGCATTTTCGTCAGACTTTGTGCGTGAGGTTAGCCATACCGCCCTTCCCTCCGTAACTTGACCTCCGAGGTTTGAATCCAGGCCGAGACTGGCGAGATTCATCATGTTGCTGACCTTCACGTCAAGCTTGTAAGTGGAGGTCAGGCGCGCAGACACAGTTGTCCAGATGCTTCGAACCGAGATAAATTCTCAGGACCGCAAATGGGCAATATATAAACGCACGGAAAACCCTGGATGATCTGGTCTCTGATGTGGATTTATTTTTTCCCCCGTATTTGCCACGGTTAGCATTGGACTGTAAAGTGTCAGCGAGAGAGAAATGAAACTCCGTGTTAAGACAGGGAGGCCATTGAACTCCGTCTTAAGACAAGGAGGCCATTGGACTCCATGCTAAGACAAGGAGACCACTGGACTCTGTCTTAAGACAAGGAGGGAAAGGTACCCTATTTATAATAATAAAATACAGCGATGAACACCCCGGGACTCACACTATACCACTCCCTACCTGCAAGTATGTAAAGCACAATGGAATAAAAAAGTGGAAAGTAGAATTTAGGCGCTTATGTGTAGATATAGAGAAGATGTACTTCAGCGGTCAGGATTCAGTATGTAGGCCTGCGGGCCGCGACCCTAAATAGTTAGACTGATCGACGGAGTAATAGTACAGCTTGACCCCAGGTACTGAGGTAGATACATGGCTTCGCCTCCAAAATTGTGGTAAGGTAAGGTAAGGTAAGGAAAGGAAGGGTAAGATAAAGCAAGGAAGGATAAGGTAGGGTAAGGGAAGGCAGAGTAAGCTAAGGGGAAAAGCTAAGCAAGGTAAGGTCAGGGGATGCACTGCATTTGCCGAACTTTATCGGGCTTTTGCTCTGGTCTCGTATGCTGGCCCGATCTGGCGGCACTCGGTGTGGGGAGGAGGCGCTGCCCTCCGGTGCCTCTCGCGGTCTCCACCAGCTGGAAACCGCCGTCCTCCACCTGCTGACGGGACGATCCATGTTATGTTTTTGGTAGATGAGTCTGCACACACACACACACACACCACTCTCTCTCTCTCTCTCTCTCTCACAGCACCCGCCAGCTTTCCCTTCACTCTCACCGCTCTCACCAGCACCTCACCGTGAGTCTCCCACTCTCACAGTGAATTAATCCCGCTGCTCTGGCTTCTGTTTGCAGCAGGATTTAATCCCCTCGAATACTGAAAAGTAATAACCCACAGCTTTACTGAAATCCCGTAGTTACATTAATTATTTCATCTTCGTGAATTTTATGATTTAAGAGGAGAGGGGAAAGTGTATGCCGAGAGGCATGCAGGGCGCTGCCTGTTTCGTTGGTGGAAATATTACTGCAGAAGAAGTTTGATTAGAATGACTGTATTCATGGTAGGATTATAGATTATAGTTCATGATTAATGTAGGTGATTTTGAAGCGTGATTATCCGAGGGAAGACCATACATAGAAATGGGTTATCCTAGAGTGTGTCCGTCGCCTCTTTGTGTGTATGTGTGTGTGTGTGTGTGTGTGTGTGTGTGTGTGTGTGTGCGTGCGTGTGTGCGCGCGCGCGCTTCGTCTTGTCCCAGGCTGGATTACAGAGGTGTGGACAGTAATTAAATCGCAGGGTAATTGCTGCCACATGTACGGGGACGGGGGAAGCGTAGGAGAGAGCCACATGCACGAGGATGTTGGGAAGATGAGGAAGGGCTGTGGTGTGTGTGTGAGAGAGAGAGAGAGAGAGAGAGAGAGTTCCTGGTTCAGGAGACGAGGCTGGTCGTGCCACCGTATGAGTGAGGTATACCCTGTCAAGAAGGTTTTAACGTACGTCGTGGTAGCTGTTACGGGACAGCAGCCCCCAGTATGGATCATGCCTCACACTCTGGTATACCGCCGCTGCTGTTGGTCTCTTGGTAAACCCATTATGGCCTCTGGTATACCGCCGCTGCTGGTCTCTTGGTAAACCCATTATGGCCTCTGGTATACCGCCGCTGCTGGTCTCTTGGTAAACCCATTATGGCCTCGGGTATACCGCCGCTGTTGGGCTCTTAGTAAACCCATCATATCATGATTTCAATGTAATTTTCACGCAACGAGTTTCCTTTAGGTAAACTCGTCGTGTCTTCCTGAATCCTGTAGGTAAACTCATCGTGTTTTCCTTATTTAGATCTAGTATAGTACACCAATCGTTCTTTTCATCCTGATCTGGGTCTTCTGTTCCAGCGGCACAGGTTCCCTCGAGGTAAACCCCGCTGTGTATTCTTTATTTAGAGCCGATGGCTATTATGGCGAGGACTGGAGCCGCTGTGGGTGGATTGGCTGCCCGAAGACCGTGCAGCCAGTGCCCGTGGTCTGCATCCTAAACTCTCTCTCTCTCTCTCTCTCTCTCTCTCTCTCTC
>JAYMFT010184383.1:0-11991 GCA_038088735.1 Panulirus argus
AAAAAATATATATATATATATATATATATATATATATATATATATATATATATATATATATATATATATAGCATATTAAATGATGATATTCATAAAACTTAAATATAAATAAAAACCTCGAACGCTGCACCATGCGCACATCAAATCGCACTTGTTTTTGATAGCGTGGGGTATTCTCGCTTTGTTTCGGTCTCAAGCTGCCGCAAGCTGTCGTGCGATCAGGTTGTACACAGAAAATTGTGACTTTGTTAATTAAATGATTTTGCAATCCTTACAATTCAAAATGTCATCATGTGACAGAGGAGTTAAAAAAAAAAAGTGGAAGAACTGTATATTGCATTACTGTATATTGTATGAAAAATTTGACATTCGAGTCAACGGACTTTAGGCATTCACGGACACCCCCTCCCTATTAGTCCGTTAAATCGAGGAATTACTGTATATGTAAAAGTGCTCAGTCAAGGATTTACTATCAAATATCACAGTAAGAGACTTCAATTAATAATGCTTGCTTTAAACGCGAGAAATATGATTCATACCATCATGCTTGCAAAATCCCTTATATATCGAGACTGCTTGGTGACGTCCAGCGTTGAAATATTGGTCAACTATTCACAGGATACGTACATCATTAATCAGGGTTCACTGGTCGATACCGTAAACCTCATTTTGTTTTGTGCATTATGATATCTTTTATGTTCCTACTTTTGTCTGAACGTGGACCAGGAAGGAACGCCCTCCATGAGTCCCCGAACAGTGCCATATAGGCTTAGCTTAAAATGGAAAACTTAGAGTGCAGAAAAAAATGGTTTACTTCTTCGTTATCTGCATTCTGTCATCGACATCATACAGAGGTTTATATACCCTCCTTGCACAGCATTGGCAACCCTGACGGTATAGTCCTTTCCGATATGCACACACACACACACACACACCACGGGCCATAGTGAAGTTATTAGCGTTAATGACCCGCATGGGTTCGAATCCTGAATATGGCAGTCTCCCTACACCCAACCAAGGTGTTCATCCGTACGTCGGGACTGTTTCAAAAAATTGGTTACCTGACCACTTGAAATACTATTCCAGAGGAAGTTTAAGTGCCTAGGGGGTGGTAGAGGGCAAATATCGTGCCTATATTTAAGAAAGGCTACCGGGACGTTACCTTAAGCTATACGTACACCAGTCTCTCTGACGAATGGAGTATCTAAAATACTGGAGAAATAAGTCACATAGGCAATCATATGACTACTTGTAAAGGAAAAGTCCACCTAAGAGAGTGAAAAGACGAAGTCAAGGAAAGAAAGTCACGTGCAATATACCTCTTAAACTCCTACGAGTGAGTTCCTTTTTAGTCAAAAGGTATGGCTGGATGGACTGTGTGTGTCTAGACTGCTATAAAGCATTTAACACTGTAGCACACAGGAAGCTGGTAGGAATAAGGGAGGAACTCCCTTGATGTAAGGGAACAAAGAATGTATATACGGGGAGCCTTCTTGAAATGGGCCTGGGTAACCAGCGGCCTGCCGAAGGGTAGAGTGCTGGGGCCGTTGTATATCTTGATCTACGTAAGTAAGCTACAAGAAGAACTAAGACTCCTACATGAATGTATTTGCAGATAATGCCTAGGTCATAAAGGAAGTGAAGAGTGAGGAGGATTACATCAGCTTTTCCGTCAATCAATCACAGAACAGACTTTCAATGGCCGTAACTTGACAAACTGCGAAGTTAGCTTAGTTTATGGTCGAAGAAATTCAATCCATATAAATGCAAAGTAACTGGGGTTGGGACACGACACAGGGCTAGAATACGGATATCATCTGACAAGAAACAAGCTGTGGGGATCTGTGTGTGAGAGGGACTTGAGAGTCGACATTGTACTTAACATCTTCGCCAGAGCCTGTCTTGGGGTAAGTTGCAAGAGAGAGAAACAGTGTGCTGGCAAATAATGGTATCACAGTCCAGTACATGAATAACGAGATATTCATAAGACTGTTCAAAACCTGCTCTATGACAAAACTGAAAAATCTTCCTAACTTTAATCATAGCAATGAAAGAAGAGCAAAGAACTCTTAGAAAACATCCAGAGAATGGAAACAAAGCAGGTACCTGAATTAGGAGAGCTGATCCACAATGAGAGAATACAAGCCACAGTCTCATCCACTATGAGAAATTAAACAAAGAAGTGTAACTGGATCAAACCTTTCAATTTCTAGACCAATTTGATGATACCAACTGTGAACAATTCTTCGGTAAAGGCAAAGACAGAACAAACAAAAGCCATAGGATAAAAAGAAGCAAATAGTACTTTTATAATATGAGAGCATGTGGACGAATGGAATAAACTAAGCAATATGATTTTCTGAGTGCAGACAACTGAAAGAAGCTCATAAAGTTCTATGATAATAGGGAAAATTCAAGAGATGTGGCCCCCACTCGCGTCACAAACTCACTCCTTCCCCCTCTCTACATTCTGTACTAGTATGTAACTGTTGGCGATTTCATGAATATCATATGAATTCCAAGAAATTCAACAATTTGAGAAAAAATATCGCTGCTGACGACGGCAACGACTTTAAATGTTATTTTGAGCGACGAGATGGCGTGCGCACCTCAATTTAGAAATACTGTAATTCGTCTGTAAATAAGCTTGCCGCGGTGCTCCACATGGAAGCCGAGGGGCAAACAAGCGGCTCTGAAATGATAAATTCATGAAAGGTAAATAGCAAATGGACAGCAGCTGGTAACTCTGTAAATCAAGTTTGAACACTGTCGCTTATTCTTAAATATATCGCTAGATTTTTCCTTCCATGCGGGTTCACATGCCGTGATTCATAAGCAGGTCGAGTGCTGAATCATTAACACTCTCAACAAGAGTTCGGTTCATGCACAGCAAGGTTCATCGACGGTCAGGTAAAAGAGTGTCAAAAGAAGGAGAGACAGAGAAGAAGATAGAGAGCGAAAGTGTTTTTGAAGAGGTAGAGAGCTTGACTTTTTAGATATGGTTTGGCCTTAGCTCTTAGGAATGACATACGAGGGGATGAAGCTTCGAAAGGTACGCAGCTCCAGGAAGGAAACAAACTACAACTTCAAGATGCCACCGACCACATAGTGATTAGGTGGCAACGTTGTCGTCAGTCGAGTATAGGCGGGTGACGACAAACATCCATCTCTTACGGAGGAGAATGCGAAGTAATATCTTTAAAAGGGAGAAAGAAAACCAATATTGTGCTACGTTGTTAGTCGAGTAAAGGCAGAGGAAGACGAGCAACCAATCTCCTGGGAGCAAAATGCCAGGTTATATCTTTAGAAGAGAAAAAGAAAAACCAGTATCGCGGTTTAGGGGAATGTTGGTCAAAAGTATGAAAGTAGGGACTGAGAGAGATGATTAATCAAGTTGCTCTGAGGCTCAATTATGTTCAATGAGAATGTGGAATAATAGCCTCCCTAGACGTCCGCGCAGCAATAGAGTCACGGACGAAGCAGTCCCTTTTACAAATGGATTAATTGTTTTACAAAGAGAAAGAAAATATCTTTTGGGTCTGAAAAAAGGCTCTCAGTTTCTTTAAAGATTGTCTCAGATATTCATATGCACATGAGTCCTTGGTTAGATTGCACATTACGATGATGCCATGTATACCTTTTATCTTTGTTGAAGGCTCTAGTCACGGACAAGAGTCCACATCGAGACCGGGCATTAACTGAAGTATAGAGAGAATTATGGAACGGAAAAAGAAAAGACAAGGGAAAGAAAAAGTGAAAGACCTATCTTTTGAAATGTGCAAGGTCATAGTTATTGGGAAAGACATGGGAAGGTAAAGAGTACCAAAGCTTCGACGTGTAGGGAAAGAAGCAGGCATCAAAACGACCTACTCTTGAGTTGCCGATGGCCACACAATAATCATGTGACGCAGCAGCTTACCGAGTACTGCGTGATCTAGCTAGTGGTGGAAGTATACGAGCAGCCAGCTCTCGGGAGCAAAAACCAAAGTAATACCTACAGAAGAGGGAAAGTGAATCATCATTGCGGCGTAGGGCATGGGGGTCAAATTTGGAAGTCGCCTGGGACAGTTTATAGGTTGGACCGCTTTCGACTCAACTCTGTCAAGTAAGGAAACAGAGCTAGAACCACCCCAAATGTGAGAGCAGTACTCCATACAAGGACGAATCAATCCCTTGTAAAAACGGAGCAACTGTTCAGAAGAGAAGTTTCGACATCTAAACAGGACACCTAGTTTCTTAGAGGCAGACTTAGCTATACCTGTAATCTGGGGTTTACAAGAAAGAGTAGATGTTACAGTATTACAAATCATGTTCAATGATTCAAGAGGAGGAACTGCAGAACCGTCAAAGGATAGACGAGAGTTGTGAGGAGTTTTCGATTGAGAGATGGGTAGAAATTGGGTCTTTGAGGCATTCTAAACTTAACAAGATTTTGTGCACCCCGATGAGATATCTTGTCCAAGTCCAAATCTATCATGGAATCTGTGTCAAGGCGAGATGCAGATCGAGTGAGAGAAGAGGGCGCAGAATTGAAGGATGTGGATGAATGCAGAGTTGAGTCGTCAGCGTATGAGTGCATTGAAGTATTTGTGGAGGAGAGGAACTCATTAAAAAGAAAAAAAGAGAAAAAGTGTAGGGGACAAGACAAACCCTTGAGGGACACCACTGTATGTGGAGAGAAGGTGGGAAGCTGATCCGTCAACAACCACAGAGATAGATCGCCGGAGAGGAAGCTAGCTATCAAGGAGCAAAGTGAAGGAGGGAAGCCAAAAGATGAGAGTTTAGAGATGAGACCCCGATGTTACACTCTGTCAAAAGCCTTATATATGTCAAGGGCAACTACATATGATTCCCCAAAATCATTTTCAGGGATGATGACCAGACATTAGCAAGATAGGAAAGAATATCACCAGTGGATGTCGTCTTACGGATGCCATACTGGTGATAAGAGAGAAGACTGTGTGATTTTCGAGGTGTTTAAGGATATGAGAGTTGAGGAGGAATTCAAATACTTTGGATATGGTAGATATCAAAGCAACAGGACGATAATTAGAGGGGTCAGAGCGGTTACCCTTCTTAGGAATGGGATGTATCAAAGCATGTTACCAAGGAGACGGAAAAGTTTTGGTTTTTAAACAAAAATGGAAGAGACGAGCAAGCACAGGTGCAAGTTCAGAGGCACACTCTTTCAGTACACGGGATGGATACCATGAAAAACCATAAGCCTTGCTTGTGTCCAAAGAAAGAAACGCTTTTCGGACAGTCCGAAAAGAGATTTCAGTAAGAGGAGCATCATGGGGTGAGGGAATGTTAGAGTCATCCAAGGTGGAGTTAGAGGAGAAACGGCAACAAAAGAGAGTTGCTTTGTCAGTAGGAGACATCTATAGTACCGTCAGGACGGAAAAGTGAGGGACAGGTAGAGCGACAGAAGTTGTTGGAGATTTCCTTAGCTAAAGACCAGAAAGACCTATCCGTGGATGAGAGGAGAGGTTATCTCACTTCCTTTTGTGCCGACTTAAAGAACTGGTGTTACCGGGCTTCGCCTGCTGGAGGTTACACCACATGAGAAAAGTCACACTTAGCGAATATACATCACTGGGAGTTCAGTCTTGTCAATGAACTTCTCGCTGCAAAGGGGTCTATTAATCTCTGCTACTGGAAGCAGCTCAACCCTGGGCTTCAGGAACCATTAGAAAGGTCCAGGATAACACCGGGACTCTTTAACAGAAACTGATTTTGGGATTATTCCAAATAAATAAAGCAGTAGAACCTTAAAGCTCACTAGTGGGGACGGAATAAATGAAAGGATCTTTCTAAACTGCTTCAGTACATCTTAAACACTGTTGTTCTACGTCCGCAACTCTGGCATTTTATGATCAGTCACGAAAAGTGGAAAACTGTTTTGGAAAAGTGATGAATACAAATTCTGTTACCATGTAGAAGAATTACCACATCGCCATAATTTCAACAGATGACTCAAAATTTTCTAAGTAGCCATTCCCAGTTACAGAAAATGTTGTATGCAATGGTCTTGTGGGAATATCTTTACTGTCTTTTCATTTCTATTTCAAAGAGAACGACGACACATCTATTGACTACGTGATCGCCTTAATTCCAAACACATCACTGCACCAAGTAAGGAGAGAGGACGGCAAGTGACGATCTATTTTCAAAAAGAACAAGAAGGAAAGAGGAGAGGAAATGTAGGTGGGAAGCACGGTAGCAGAGACACCGGGATATCTAATTTGCCCTGATTGTTGTATGAGACCTCTGGAGAAAGCCTTTAGCAAAAAGCGAGCTCAGGAGAGATAGAGACATGCCTTTACATTATACTTATCCAGGTTAATACACAGTTTTGATGGAACAACAGTTGACATGTCGAAGCCACCCTGACCCGCCATGGACGGATATCATTTCAGTTCCTTCTATGATGTCAGTCTTATAGAAAAAGGAAATGTAATGATTTTGAATCAAAGTGTGAGGAATGAAGATGGTAAGGTTAAAGAATTCAGAATAGTCGTACTACGGTAGAGCTCTGCACTGATCTATCAAAATTTCAGTCTTGCTGAGGAGTTTTGACCTTACAAAAGGCCAATTTAAACATTCTGAAGGTTTAAAGTAACCTAGATATCTTAAAGGCATAAACTTTGTAGCTTAAGTAATTTCTATAAGCTTGTGAAACATCCAGTTACTCTGAATATTCATGGTTTAGCTTCATGTATTTTGTTTATAGTTTTAGGAACCCCGAGACAGTCCAAAAAAGTTTGACTGATTTGTGCACTAAAGGCGTGCCTCCAACTCTTCTTTTGTGGCTTACTAAAAAGAAGTAAATCAGAACTACAAGTTTTCAGCGTGAAGGTACCTTTCTGGAAAAGCTTAGAGATGTTTGCAAAGAGCAATATATTGTTATACTGAGCTTCCTTACACCCTTAAAGAAATATCTTCATGTGTCTTGCACTTTAGCCAGTGTGATGTAAATTGGCGTGCCATTAATTATATCACTAGATCTATATTTGACTGAGAACTGCTATTTTTCCTTGTCAGTATCAATTTCATGTCACAAATACATTTGATCACAGTAGAACAAATGACATGTCCCAAAACAAATATTAGAATCGGCGACGTAGAATAAAATCAGATGTTTTCTGACGACGTTTGTACTTAGATTTTTACCGGACATGTCATATTTCTGGCATTTACAGAAGTCACTGTCACCTCAGTAAACATAGTTCTGTTGGTCCCTTTAATAATAGAATTACTACGCGTCCGGACTGCTCGTCCGTCACGATTTAACTCATCCTTTTTTTTTTCCCCTCATATATCTGTATGCCGGCAAACAAGAACAATTTTCCTCAAAAATGATAGGAACAAATCAACTTTTACGTTCTTGAATTGAAAGCAGTGATACATTCACAAATTATCCTTAGTGATCGTATGCCAATGATTTTTTCCAGTGATATATGTTCTGCGTTATGTCACGATTAAACGAGGTGGTTGGGCGTTTTTTACTACCGAATGTGCAGGTGCGTCTTGAGCATTTTAGTCCGAACGAGCCGAACAAATCGAGAGCACACGAACGAACAAGAGGAGCTGTTCCAGCGCATGCTCGCTGTATGCTCTGCGTGTTCGCTGGTGTTCGTGTTGTAACCACCGTTTTTCCTCTGGTACTTTCTTCACAATTCATTCCTTAACCAAAAAAGAGAGAGAGAAAAAAAGATAAAAACGATTAAATTGTGGACCCTTGGCAAGCTTTCCATTTTCTTCGATTTCCATTTTCTTTTTTGCTTCTTCAGGGGTACATTTAAAAAAACTCGTGTAATGCTAACCCAGCAATCATGCTTCTTGCCTTTGCTGTAACATAAGCCTTGTTTGGAGATTTCAAAGCTCACGGTACTTCTCATATTCATCAAGTATGGTTAACCATTTTTCCTCTCTGTCCCACTCCATGATAAGGATGATACACACCCAGTAGCCGGAACAGCGCAAACACCCGTCCGGACTGCGCGGCAACGAACGACTTGAATCCTTTTTAGCACAAACTGTTTACCATCAAGAGACGGAAAATTTTTGGCGCGCTCGGCTCGGCTCGGCTCAAAGACAATTACTTACGAAACGAATTCTGGTCTTCGCTGATTCATGACACAGCTGCGTGTCGGTGTGTGGGTCGAGAACAAGCAACTGGATGGCCGCGTTGGAATTTTGCGAGAAAGGTCTTGAGATCTGCTGATTAACGAAGGAGAGGTGGTATGTTGTCCACGTAAGTAGGAGGAGGCCAGAGAGAGTTAAAAGATCGACCAAGGATCTACGCGTCAGAATTGCTCGCGTCCTTTGTATTTCTTGCTGCTTTGATACACGAGCACCACAAGGGGCACGAAGGTTTGAGCGTTGAGGTGTTTTTACAGTAGTAGCCCGAGTTCTGAGACTGCTTTATCTGTTGAATAGTAATACTTCTGATACCTTCTTTTTTCTTATGTTGGTGGCACCAGTCAGGGACAAAAGTAACAGACAACATAGCCAGGTCTTAACTGAAATTTAGAAAGGACTATGAAAGGGAATTTAGAAGATATAAGGGAAAGTATTTACGAATTTAGGAGGAAGTGAAAAGCATGTCTTTTAAATTTTGGCAGGTTATGATTATAAAGAGCGTAGAGAGTTCCAAAGTTTCGAAGTGTAGAAAAAAAAAAAACAGTTATTAAAACGGCCCACCCTTAGGTTTCCAACTGCCACTCATTATTCATGTGACGCAGCAGCTTACCGAGTATTGCTTAGTCCAGCCAGTGGTGGGGGCACACAAGCAGCCAGCTTTCGGGAGCAAAAACCAAAATAATACCTATAAAAGTGAGGAAGTGAAACAACATTGCGGCGTAAGGCAAGCGGGTCAAGTTTTGAAGTTAGCCTTAGGAGAGTTGATAAGTCGGACCGCTTTCGACTCAACTTTGTCAGGTACTGTGAGCTGTCTTATGTTTGGGATCATGTTTTTCACTATCATGTACCAATAATAGAGTATAAGTGTTAGTGTAGGCTGTGATTATTTTTTTGGTTTACCCAAGAAAATCATGAGATTGTAATCCCACGAAAATTGGGAAAGCTAGCGTATGACAGAATATACCGATGTGGTGATTTTCTTTTAATTTCACGTCCATAGCTGGTATGTTTTGAAGACCTGGTGCGTTCAACTGCGGACGGCTAGAGATGTGTTTGGAAACCTGGCGTTTTCTACCTTCGGTACCTAGAGGTTCAGATAGAGAATTGGTCGGCTTGAGATGTTAATATGGAAGCCAAGACAAACTTTAGTGGGTCTGGAATCTGTTTTGCCCATAACTCGAATAACAGTTATACTCTAAGAGTGGATAGGTGAGACAGTAAGTTCCTGTGTCGCTTCCTGAGTTATTGGCAAACTTTAATTGTCACCCAGAAACCCTGTAAACTGTGAGCAAATTACCTATATAGCATTCAGTGTCAAGTGTACGATACGATTGTGTTCCAAATCAATTGATTGTAAGATCTTCTTTCTCAGGGTATGAGTAACTAGATTTTATGAAAGAAATTTTGTACTCTAATGCAATTACCACTCCACATTCTGCAAAACTGTTATATATTTGTGTTCCTAGAAAATTCAGCCTCGAACAAGACGGCATGCAATTTACGACATCGTGGTCCCATAATTCATACATGTGAATGTCCCGTCCTACATTTTATGCAAGAGGGAATTTCATGCAGTATATCATATATGTTAGACCTCTCTGCAGTATCTTGCACATGTGCGAGACATGTAAAGTATCGTGTATATGCATGTGGGAGCCCTTTCCAGTTAACATTATATGTAGAAGACCATTAAAGTTATTGTCATGTAGGAATGCTTGGGTCCAGCATATTTTACGCGTGGAAACCTCGCCCAGTACATCGTACAGGTAGTGCACTGTCCAGCATATCGTACATGTGGGAGCTCATCCAGCATTTCATGCATGTGGAAGCCCCAGTATATTTTTTTACTTGGAGCCCTAACCATTATATATTTCAAAAGGAACCTTGTCCAGTATTGTTATGCCATTGCAATTAGCATATCATATACCATAATTTCTAAAAATATTTCTTTCTAAAAGTCACTCGTTGCCCTCTGATCAGTTTCAAAACACCGTAATTCTTCCTTACGGTAACATTAACATATTCATAACCATATCCTCTACTCCATCCTGGCAACATCGCATACTCATCATTACAAAATCTGCTTCCCAACAACTTGAAGTGTTATAAAAGTGTCATTATCATTTTCCTTGTAAAGCTATTTCATACCTACTGCTCACATATTTAGGGTGGCACGTTCTCCACCTCTTTATTAGCCAGACTGGAATCAGTAGCCTTCCGTATCATTAACTCTTTTCTCCAGGCATCACCTCTCTGTTCGCCGTGGTGTTGCTGCCTTCTCCCTGTTCTGTGGGTATCATTTTGGCCGCTACTCTCCTGAGATGTTGGCATGTCACCTGCAAGTCATGGACATATGTAGTATGTCTGCCTGCTGTTTCACAGAGTTTCTCTTCAAGTACCAGCCACACGAAGACTGGCCACTGGGACACCTCCCTCTTCCCTCCAAGAAACTGTGGCAGTTCCTTCTTTCTTGCATCTTTCCCTCCTCCTTTGATCTTCCTACCATTCAAAGTCAACAAACGACTGAGGATCTCTAGTTAATATCTTATTCATTGTCTTATAAATATATATATATATATTTTTTCTTAACCCGAGATGGCCATAATTGGACACGATTCGCCCTAGACCTATCGATCACAATAAATAAATAAAAAAAAAATTACGTATGGTAATGTTCTGACTGCCACTGTGTATCTTATAATAAGAGTCATGTTCAAGCAGTATTCCTATCCCCTGATTTCTTCCCCTGGTTTCTGGTGGGGATGACCCCGCAGACAACAGCGAGCACCACCTGATGACGTGGTTTCACGGCAAGTCGCAGGCACCAGATATTGGCACTGACGCCTGGGTCGTCTCCCCTGGTCTGTGGACCCACTTGTGCCATGTCTTTGGCGAGTCCACATACGTCATCTACTGGGACGGACAGGTAAGCTCCTCTCGCCCTGTTTAAACTGTTATCAAACATTCCTTGTAAATAAAAGGGAGTACATTTCCCCACTTTAAAATCATATTTACATCATATTTACAGCCATCATTCTCTTACAAATAAAGTTTTTAATTCTCAATTGTATTCTTTTTCTTGCCATAAGGATGAGGACAAGGAATAATCGGGTTTAATTTTCATCAACCATGAATCAGACCAACTTTGAAGTTTGTCTAGGTTCCATTGTAAGGTTATGCAATCCTCCCTCGTGACCTTGGCATCATCCGCAACTTTATTTAGGTATCAGTTGAATCATCCTAGCAGACCATTCAAAAAATTAAGAGAATAAACTTGCCAGAATTGAAATATGAATAGAAACAGACATTGTGTTTAGCGATCACTCTGTAGATCTTAACAACCCAGTCACATTGTAACCCTCATCTGCTTATGCTACCCGTACCATCATTGAATTTGTCTTAATTGCTGATACTACGAACTTTAATTTGTCCCCGGGTAACTTTAAAGCACATCCTATTATCATTAATGAAATCATTATGAAAGAATTACCAAGAAACAATAACATAAGAAAAACAGTTAAACACACATCTTGTTACCCTGGCCAACCCCCACCCATCTTAACCACAAGGCACCCTCATCATTTCTTAACGGTCAGGCCAGTGTGTAGTCGAGAATGGCATGGGAGAGACGGAATTTTTGTTGTGGTGTTGAGATTTTAAAAAACTTTATGAATTGTTTGCATCTGATGAGGCAAATTTTCTCCATGAAACATGTAGTGCTGCATGTATTGAAAAAATACATATTAGATGAAATTATCTCAACTATTGATCCGCAATTTCACCTTCATATATATATATATATATATATATATATATATATATATATATATATATATATATATATAT
>JAYMFT010184393.1:0-42194 GCA_038088735.1 Panulirus argus
CTGGGAACCAGTCACTCTCTTCTTTTCCTACTCGTACACATGCCTTACACCCTTGATAAAAACTTCTCACTGCTTCCTGCAGTTTACCTCCCACACCATATATTCTTAAGACCTTCCACAAAGCCTCTCTGTCAACCCTAACATATGCCTTCTCCAGATCCATAAATGCTACATACAAATCTATCTGTTTATCTAAGTAATTCTAACATATGTTCTTCAAAGCAAACACTTGATCCATGCATCCTCTACTACTTCTAAATCCACACTGCTCCTCCGCAACCTGATGTTCTGTACATGCCTTCACTCTCTCAATCAATATCCTCCCATACCATTTTCCAGGAATACTCAACAAACTTATACATCTATAGTTTGAACACTCACCTTTATCCCCTTTGCCCATGTAGAATGGCACTATACATGCATTCTGCTAATCCTCAGGCACTTCATCACGACCCATACATACATTGAATATTCTTACCAACCAATCAACAACACAGTCACCCTCTTTCTTAATACATTCAACTGCAATACCATCCAATCCTGCCGCCTTGCCGCACTTCATCTTCCGCAAGGCTTTCACTACCTCATCTCTCTCCACCAAACCACTCTCCCTGACTCTCTCACTTCACACACCACACCGACCGATACACCCGACATCTGTCACCCTATCATCAAACACATTCAAAAATCCTTTAGAAATACTCATTCCATCACTACCTGTTATCACTTCTCCTCTTGCCCACTTCACCGATATCCCTATCTGTTCTCTTGTCTCACACACATTATCAACCTCCTTCCAAAACATCCTTTTTTTATTTGCCCTCTTTCTCAACCTTTGCAGCTTCCTTTTGACCTCCTGCCTCTTTTTCTTATACATCTCCCAGTCATTTGCACTTCTTTCTTGTAAGTATCGTCCAAATGCCTCTCTTTTATCGTTCACTACCAACTTTACCTATTCATCCCACCACTCACTACCCTTCCTAATCTGCCCACCTCCCACCTTTCTCATGCAACATGCATCTTTTGCACATGCCATCACTGCTTCTCTAAATACATCCCATTCCTCACCCATTCTCCTCAGTTCATTTGCTCTTACCTTTTGCCATTTCACACTCAATCTCTCGTGATATTTCTTCACACAAGTCCCATTTTGAAGCTCACTTACTTTCAGCACTCTCTTCTCCCCAACATTCTCTTTTTTTTTTTTTTTTTTGAAAACCTCTACAAATCTTCACTTTTTCCTCCACAATACAGTGATCAGACATCCCACCAGCTGCCCCTTTCAGTACATTTACATCCAAAAGTCTCTCTTTTACACGCCTATCAATTAATACATAATCTAATAATGTCCTTTGACCATCTCTCTTACTCATATGTATATTTGTGTATATCTCTATTCTTAAACCAGGTATTCCCAATCACCAGTCTTTTTTCAGCACATAAATCCACAAGCTCTTCACCATTTCCATTCACAACACTAAATACCCCATGCATACCAATTATACCCTTAACTGCCACATTACTCACCTTCACATTCAAATCACCCATCACATCTAACAAAACTGCTGACATAATCACTCAGCTGCTCATAAAACACTTGCCTCTCATGATCCTTCTTCTCATGACCAGGTGCATAAGCACTAATAATCATCCATCTCTCGCCATCTACTTTCAGTTTTACCCACGTCAATCTAGAATTTATTTCCTTACCCTCAATCACACACTCCCACAACTCTTGCTTCTGGAGTAGAGATATTCCTTCCTTACCTATTGCCACCCCACCAACCCCTGAATTTACTCCCAAGACGTTTCCAAACCATTCTTCCCCTTTACCCTTAAGTTTCATTTAACGTAACATCAGAACATCCAGGTTTCTTTCCTTAAACATACTACCTATCTCTCCTCTCATTTTGGTTACATCCACATACCCCAATCTGAGCCTTTGAGGAGGATAAGCACTCCCTGCCTGACTCCTTCTGTTTCCTCATTTAGAAATTGAAATACATGGGGAGGGTTTCCAGCCCACCGCAGCCAACCCCTTTAGTCGCCTTCTACGACACGTACGGAATATGTGGGAAGTATTCTTTCTCCCTTATACTCTTGATATATACTGGAAGGAAAATGTTTGCCGAGTCTGTTATGAATAGTGTTGGTGACAAGATGCTACTCTGGGGTACCCTGCATGGTAAAGGAAATTTTGATGACACTGAAGAGATAATGATGATTACAGTAATACTTTGGCTAATGACATATCATTAGTCAAACTGGATTAGTTTATATCACAGGATATTCATCAAGACTTTGTCAACATTCACTTACTTCCACAACATTTTCCTATTATCTCTTAAGTTCACTGAAACTGTCTCTCTCCCACCTACCCCATCTCTCATTTACCCTTTTTTTTTAGTTTTTGCACTTATCAATTTGCACCATAAAACATTTAGAGGTTAATATGGCATTGCCTGAGTAACATATATGATTATGAAATCTTCAAGATGCATGAGATTTTCCCTAAAAACATCCAGTAAAATACAGTATTCTGAAGATGCATTGTACAGCATGGAAAAATGGACAAGTTCCTGATAAGTGGTCACAAAAGCAATAACTTTTCCAATGTACATAGGTAAAGGGAGTACAAGTCAGAAAGTATTACAAGAGAATAAGTCTTCTAAGCACAGCTGGTAAAATGTATGGTATGATGGAGACTGATTGTGCTACACATCAAAAACAAAGGGAATTCAGAGAGGGAAAGATCTGAAAATCAAAATTTTGCAAATACACTGAAGTCTAGTCCTAGCTCAGGCTGTGGGGGTACAAGACCCCCACAGATTATTCCAGATATACTTTAAGTAACTATCTGTAAAGACCCCCACAGATTATTCCAGATATACTTTAAGTAACTATCTATTAGAGGAAAACCTCAAGAAGAAGCAAGTTCTTGCAACATTTAAGGATTCAAAAAAAAGCTCATAATAAACTTAATACGAATGTTTTCTGGGTAGTTCTGAATCAAAGGAGTATACATGAAAGTTAGTTAGAGCTTTTATTATGGAGGCAGGGCAAGAGTGAGAGGAAGCGTTAGTATGGTATCGGAGAAGTCAGGAATAAATGCAGAAATACATCATGCTGGCTGACATCACTATGGATGTGGGCTCTGCATGAAATGTGAGTGAGGTGGGATGATAACTGCACTGCTAAATCACAGTGAAACACAACAGAAGCTCAGTTATTGTATGAAGAGGGTGCTGTTGTTAGCTAATCAATGGCGGGGTTGGATAGAAAGGTTAATCAATCTAATGGTGCATGAAAGAGGAAGGTGCAGAAAACAAATGTAAATAGAAGTAAGAGAATAGTTTTTAAAATAACTGGAATGTTACAGCATAATGTTCACTGTAATGATGAGGATCTAAAAGTTGTGGGTGAAGTTAGGCATTTGGGAGCACAATTCAGTATGGATGATGGTGAAAAACCTTAAGTTATAGGAAGTCTTGCAGTGAAAAAACTGGAAGAGCACTAAAAACTTTGGCAAACAGAAAAATTTAAAGGTAGAGGGTGAAACAAAACTATGAGGGAGCACTTGTCCTATCTCATATGTACAGACATGAAATCCAAGTTGAGAGAGAGCAATGATGGCAAACTTCAACAGTACGGTCAAAATCAGGAGAGCAGAAAGATACAGAAAGCAGATGTAAGAGTTATATACGGAGTAAAAAATCATTAGAACAAGGCATGGATGAAAGTTTCTGAGGTTAGTATAGTTGTGTGGACTGTATGGCAGATGATCCATCTGGTGGTCAAGATATGTACTATGATAGCAAAAGGTACAAGAATAAGACGTAAACCACTAGAGATGACTAGATGGAGTGAGATAATCAGTGCTAATGATAATGATGAGGATGTGTGAGGAATGATTTAGGATCATATGCAATTGAAACATTTGATGCATGGAGGTGGTATGAATGGCAACTTTAGTCTCACTTTTTTAATCAATTTAATGCTCAAAGGGAAGAAGCAATATGCACTCCTGTTCATGTGGAAGTTCATATTTCACTTCAAAAACTGGGCTTGGGTAGGGGAAATGTATGTTAATGTGAGACTGGATGCACCTGATCCACCTCATGGATCTCGGAATGATGTTAATAAGAAAAGAAATAAATAAAGCAATACACTATTCCCTATAATACTATTCCCTACTGTATTGGATTTTGATTTCAAAAGCTATATAAAGATTTGTCTAGTGGCATGAAATGACAATGACAAACATAATCCAAACAAAAAGAATATAATCATGTTAGTCCAGATCTTGCAAGGCATCAAACTCACTTATTCAGCATTGGAAATCATAGTGTTAATTCTGCACCAAGGTGTCCCCTTAAACTCTTACTTGTATGAAATATCGCAATAAAAAACATACCTGTTCAGGTTTATGTAACTTATGTCTACAAGTTGGACATGACAAATCTTGGTGTAGCCACGCCAAGAGACACGATGCATGAAAGACATGAGAACAAGGAAGGCAACGGCCAATCTCTAAGTGCTCCCAACAAATGGCACATGTGCTCTCTTCTACCAATATATCCATACCACTAATCTCTGGGTACCTGAAGTGTCAAGAATACCATTAATCAATATTACATGTTCTAATAAATCTTTGAAATATTAGGTGATCCTCCTCTCTCTAGGATGCACAGGATAAGTGAAGTCAATTTTCCAACTACGGATCAAACCCTATGAGCCATGACATTTACGAAAATATGTTACACTCAAAGAAATGATTTCTTTTCATACAAAAATCTATTCAAGTTGAACAATGAGAGAGATATCACATGTAAGCAAATACAATATCCTTTTGCTAAAATCAAAATTATCCACACAAAATACTTGGCTAAATTCTGCCTCCAAAATTTCTTAATGTTATTCATCTGACACACATAGTCCCTTCAACTACTTCCCTCTGTATCTGCTCCATCTCATATCAAATGCATATCCTCTTTCACAGTACAATTCTTATTGTGATAACAGACAGGTGCTCAAACACACATCACAAATTTAAAGTCATCTCATCAACAACGATTCTGTACAAACACACTCCCATAAAGATCAATGAACACTTTGAAATTCTTCAAAAGAGATTTGGACTGCTAACACTCCTACTAGCAAATATTACAGTTCTCACTAACAAGACTCATCAGCTTATCACCTCAACCATGTCATTTACAGTTGGAGATGCTGTCATCACAAAGGCTTAGCAACTATTCCTGGGAAATGATGCAAGGAGGATTATAATCATTCCATGATCTATGCACCAATGGGCATGGCAGTTCTTTCATCAAGAGATAGGTCTGTTTGAGTTCAGTGTTAAACTTCCTGTGGAAATGAAGGTACTGTAGTGCAAGCTCTAACAGTTCTGGGCAAC
Source organism: Panulirus argus (assembly GCA_038088735.1). NCBI lineage: Eukaryota > Metazoa > Arthropoda > Malacostraca > Decapoda > Palinuridae > Panulirus > Panulirus argus. The sequence continues at coordinate 5,417 of JAYMFT010184393.1, forward strand.
CATGACCCATCAAACTGGAAATGAGGGTACTGGAGTGCAAGTTCTAACAGTTCTGGGCAACCATGACCCATCAAACTGCTCCCATCATTTACTGTGTGCTGCAGCATCCACTTTTCTCCCTCCTTCAAAGACATGAACCACCTCATTAATATCCTATATTACCTTCAAGTCAGATACTTATGTGCCAAGTCAGTACTGTTTCAGGATTCTGATGAACTTGACTACAAAGACCTGTAGGAACAGTTTCACCAGAACCATGTGTCTTATATGGGTTATGGCACCTCAGCAATCTACAAATGTCTTTTTTATCCTCATCTCTATCTCATCTTCTTGAGGCCTATTACAGAGTCCTCTACAGTGATTGCACTTTCAAACTTATCATACATTTCTTCATATAATTTGTCCTCATCCTCCTCTAAAGCTTATCCCTCAAAATCCCCCAGTTTGATTAGCTGCTCTTTAACTGATACTTCCTGAAAAATTTGTTGAAATGTTTTGTGTTTTTTCATATGGATCTCCCAAACTGAGGTACATGAAAAGGTATTAAATAATGTTAGCTCATTCAAAAATGACAAGGCCAACACATATGATGCACTCAAAAAGTTACTCAGAAAAGATTTAGCAATAATTCACTACAAACATATGCAATACAAATTACTAGGCCTAAATGAAAATCCAAATGAGTAAAATCTTTTGACTAGATCCTGGAAGATACAACTTAATAACTCTTTTTTATACTTGATTGCCATTTCCCGCGTTAGCAAGGTAGCGCCAGGAAACATGAAGAAAGACACATCCGCTCACATACACATATGTATGTACATATACATATAAATACATACATACATATAAATGCATATACATATATCTACCTATACATGTACATATTCATACTTGCTAACCATCATCCATTTCCGACACCACACTGCCCCATAAGAAACAGCACAAATGCATAAAAGAAAAAAAAAATATAACATACACATTCTCCTTTTCTCCCCTACATCTGATCACCATCCCCCTGCATTAGCGAGGTAGCATCAAGAAACATGAAAAACATAGACTTAAATCCATACATGAGCTGTCATGGGTAATTCATGGAAACCACAACTCCCTGTCCACATCCAGGCCTCACAGACCTTTCCATGGTTTACCCCGGATGTTTCATATGCCCTGGTTCAGTCCAATGACAGCATGTTAACCCCTTTATACCACATTGTTCCATTTAACTCTATTCAGTGCACACCTTTCACCCTCCTGCATTTTCAGGCCCCGATTGCTCAACATCTTTTTCACTCCATCCTTCCACCTCCAATTTGGTCTCAGCATTCTCTTTGTTCCCTTCATTTCTCAGTCATATATCCTCTCTGTCAACCTCTCCTCACTCGTTCTCTCCATGTGTCCTAACCATTTCAACATACCCTCTTCTGCTCTCTCTACCACACTCTTTCTGTTACCATACATCTCTCTTACCCTTTCATTGCTTACTTGATCAAACCACCTCACACCACATATTGTCCTCAAACAGTTGATTTCTAATAGATCCACCCTACTCCACACAACACTATCTATAGCCCATGCCTCACAACCATATAATATTGTTGGAATTACTATTCCTCCCAGATAATGTTCTCTCTTTGCACACATTCTTCAGTGCTCCCAGAATCTTCACCCCCTTCCCCACTATATGACTCACTTCCACTTGCATGGTCCCATTCACTGCCACATTCACTCCCAGATATCTGAAAAAACTTTCTCCAATTTTTCTCCATTCAAACTTACATTCCAACTGACTTGTCCCACAACCCTGCCTTTATTCATATTCACTCTCAACTTTCTCCTTTCACGCACTCTTCCAAACTCATTCACTAACTTCTGCAACTTCTCACCTGAATCAGCCAACAGTGCTGTATCATCAGTAAACAACAACTGACTCCCTTCTCAAGCCCTCTCATCCCCAAAAGAATGCATACCCTCCCCTCATTTCAAAGATTCTTGCATCTACCTCCCTCATCACCCCATCCATACACTAATTAAATAAACATGATGATATCATACACCCATGCCGCTGACTGGCCCTCACATGGAACCATTCATTCTCCTCCCTTCCTACTTGTACACATGCCTTGCACCCTTGATAAAAACTTCTCACTGCTTCTAGCAGCATACATCCCATACCATATATTCTTAAGACCTTCCACAAAGCATCTCTATCAACCCTATCATATGCTTTCTCAGGATCCATAAATGCCACATGCAAATCCATATGTTTTTCTATATATTTCTCACACACATTCTTTAAAGCAAACACCTGAACCGTAAATCCTCTACCACTTCTGAAACTACACTGCTCCTCTCCAGTGTGATGCTCTGTACATTCCTGCACCTTCTCCAACAAAACCCTCTAATACATCTTACCAAACACAAACCTCTCTAGTTGTAGCACTCACCTTTATCCCTCTTGCCTTTATGCACTGGCACTATACATGCATTCTGCCACTTCTCAGGCACCTCATCATGATCCATACATATATCTAATATCCTTACCAACAAGTCACTAAACTTGATAATCATACTCACATATTCATCAGCTGGAGCACCCTTAGATAGTTACGGTGAGACTTGACTTTGTGCTGTAGCTGGTAAAAAAGGAGTCGCAACTGCATACATATCACGAGTGATGCCATTGTTAGGAACATGTTGCCCCACACCAGCATGTGAATGTGATGAACCATGTCTATCACCAGCTCACTCAATTCAAAAATCAGCTCTGTCATGTACACATAACGCCCTTGATGTCAGAAGAAGAAGTAAAAAAATCACATTATAATATAACCTTTAAAAGCTACTAATATAAATAGCTCAATCTATAATTCGAACAATAAGATCATAAGCAGAGCATATATTTGGTTAAAAATGTAAATGCACATAATATAATAATATGTATACAAAGAGAATTTGTAATTCCTAATTGTTAGCCTAAAAATTAGTAAAAGATAATAATAGGTTAAGTGCTTACAGAAGGGTATGTACAGATCCTGTTTTCACCACTGTTACCACTACAGTCTCTAACACAGTATATTCCTTCTACAGTTACAAATCATATTCAATTAAATTTTCCATGATTCCATGTCATCTACAATAACTTAACATTAGTTACATACAGGTATGTTTAAAATTACAATTCACACATTCAGATTGAAAATGACAATGAATCTGGCCAGTTATCATAAAAAGTCATCCATAACAGATGCACTTTTGATTATCAACTCTGTCCCTTAGCGAACATGTTTAACCCTAGCAAAGAGCGGAATGCCTTCTTTACTTGTATCACAGTAACACATCTTCAAAAAAGGTGGGTGCATTTCATATGCAAATTATTTACTATGAAAAAAAAGAGAGAGGGAGGTAATTAAACCATTAAAAATTTCAGAGTGTGTACTCTACCTTTTTTAAATGCCTAACTGCACAGTATAGGAAGGTTGTTCTTCACTCATGGTGCCCTGTCACTTAAACTTACTTTGTCATCAGACAACTTTTTAATTTTGCACAAGGTCTGCATTCACAGTTTCATAACTCAGCATGTTACCAGGCACTACATGCATAAGTTACACCATAAGTGAGGTCATATCACTATCAATGAAAGAAAAGGAGCACATAACAGTATCATAAAGGATGCTCATTCAAAAGGAGTCCATTATGTCCCTACTCCTGGCTGAGGTGCAGCCTGGAAGCGTTAGGAGCCCAATAAAAGGGGTCCAGGAGTTGCATAATTATTTAATTCATTCATGGCTTGAACAGCATTACATGAATGTGAGGCACTGGCTAAAGACAAGGATGTGTGGTGGAGGGTGGATGTGTTGAAAATAAAATGTTTGAGGAGAATATGTGGTGATAAGTGGTTTAATCAAGTAAGTAATAAAATAGGTTAGAGAGAGTTATGGTAATAAGAAGAGCATGGTTGACAGTGCTCAAGAGGGTGTGCTAAAATGGTTTGAAAATATGGAAAAAATGACTTAGGAAAGGTTAACAAAGAGGATACACATGTCAGAAGTGGAGGGAACTAGGAGAAGGGGGAGACCAAATTGGTGATGGAAAGAAGTTTTGAGGAAGATTTCCAGTGATCAGGGCCTGAACATAAAGAAGGGAGAAAGACATGCATGGGACAGAGTGAACTGGAACCATGTGGTATACAAGGGTATACATGCTGTCAATGGACTGAACCAGAGCATGTGAAGTGGCTAGAAGTAAACCATAAAAAGTTCCATGGATCCTGGTTGTGGAGAGGGAGCTGTGGTTTCGGTGCATTACACTAAACAGCTAGAGAATGGATGTGAGAAAATGAAACCTTTCTTCATCTGTTCCTTGCACTACCTCATTAACATAAGAAAGGTTATCAAGTATGAAAAAAATTATTAACACTGCAGATGTACTTTACAACTTTCCGTACTATGACCTCTTGTTACTCCCTCTCGGCATCTTTCAAAGAACCAGTGTTGTTGACACTCAATTTGAATGTGAAACCTGAAGGGTAATCAAGTCTCCCATGGTTCATTTCTCTTCCATAGTCAATAAATTTACAGATTCTAACCTCACCCTATACCTTCTTTGTTGCTACTCTTGGGAATTTCTTTATTTGATCCTTATGTTTCATTACCATCACAAAAACTGAGAGGCATACTCTAATTGTGATCTAATACAACCTGCTTAAAGTTTATCAAACACTTTCTTATCCTTGAAATTAAATGCAGCTATGATATTAACCAGCAGAGAATTTGCCTCCTTAACAATTACCACAATGTAGTGTTTTTGAGAAAGGTTCAGTACTATAATGACCCCAAGTACCTTTCATACAGAGATTTGTGCAGCCTGTTTCCTGCTAATTAATAATGATACCTAAGCCTTCTCTTAATCACATCTTTACTACTTTGCATTTGCATGGATTGGACTTTAGTCATGTATCTGAACAATTCTCATGTTTGTCAAAGTTCTCTTACATAGAACTCTAATTATTCCATATTTCTCTAATAACTTTAGCATCATCATATTGAAGAATAAATCCTGTCTTAATCCCATCTTTCTCATTGGTGATTACCACGAACTGGCAATAACAGTGTCCCTTAAACTGAGCCCTCCAGCAGTCCACTGGCTACTCCATCCCATTTAGGAAAGGGTCCTCTGCTCCCTTCCACAAATATGACATTGTTCTATAGAAGAAGTCTCCTTTATTTCAACCTGAAAATCCAGCTTTTTATCAACCTCTTATGTGGGATAGCATAAAACTTCAGGCAATCCAATAGCACACAATCCACCCATCCATTTTTTTGTCTATAACACAACTCAGCCCAATATAGATCTTAAATACATGTTACGTATGTTATCTTTTCCCAATCCAAGTTCCTACACAAAGGTAATTTCTCTACTGAAAGAATCACCCACTGCTTTCTTACCATCTTTATTCTGCCTCCTACAGACCATACATATATGACATATTGGTCTGTTGACCGGTGAAATTTCCTGGGTCTCCTTTCTTAAAAGCAAGTTCAACATTTGTTCTCAACTCTTTTGGCACTAAACTAGTTTCCAACAATTTCTTGAAAAACATTTCTGATTGCTTGTCAAGCTTTTCTGTACACTCCTCAAGTACATGTAGATAACTTCATCAGGTTCATGTACCTTACATGAATCAATATCCTCCAACAGACTACTTTTGTCTTTCCTAACAATTTGAATGCTCCTTCTCATCAGTGTTGTCATACTGAGTTTTCTACTATGAATATATTTTGGTGCCAATCATTCAGTTCCCCATATATTTTCCTTCATCTTTGACCACAATTCCCTTTGAATCCTTTCGCTGGATTAGCTGCTTTTTAACTGACTGTTTAACCCGGATAAAATCATCAAAAAGTCTTTGACTTTCAGGCATCTTGTCCACATTATTAATTTTTCTAACTTTCCTCTAATTTTGGTAAGCTCAGTGAGATGGTAATACATATAGCTTTTCAGTGCACATTTAAACATCATCTCCAAGACTCTCTCCACATGAATCCAAACATTCCCAATTGTTAACTATTACAATATTTTATAATTATTAGAACATCATCCCATCTATGAGATATGCTTGTCTTACTGCCTCCTCCACCATCTTACTGCCTATGTTACTTCCTTAAATAAATGAAATGGTTCACTGAAACTCTTTAGAAGATTGTTAATTATCAACCCTTATGCAACTTTTCCTGATTTCTCTTTTTTCTATCATGTACATTTTAAATGGACAAGCCAATAGTATTCCTTGAAAAGTTAGGTTACTGAGGGCCTATTTCTTGAAAATTTAGGTTATTGAGGGCCAATCCCCCACCAACACAGCCTTCTCTTTCCTTCCTTGCCATTATGTATCCCTAAGGAAAGATTTGGCTAGATTTTTGCTTTGGTAATTTTCAATTCATCTTTAACAAACCCTTACTCATCTTGGCTCCTTCCACTGATTACTACTCCATCTGCATTCACATACATCACTTCCTGATCTACTCTGGCAATACTTAGTATACCTCTCCCCTCCATGTTAATGGTGAGGCTGATCTGCTCTTTTGCTTCTTTTGATGTCCCACATTATTTGCCTTATGGATGTTTTCTTTACACCCTTCTCACTCTTCCTTTCATATTTTACAGCTCATGAAAATCCAACTGACTTGTTCATGGTCAGCAAGTTCCTCAATTTACTTTCATATGATCTGAGTGCTCATATCCATAATGACTGTAATCTCTACTGATCTTCCCACTTCATTCTGTCTATATCATCCTAATACTTTTATTCTTAAAATCTCTGAAACTACATCTGCCATATTTATACCTTTGAGTGATTCTTGCACTGCAATTCATTTTCCCAAATATCCCTTCTTTTCACGAGATGTATCTTCAGCCAGTTTAAAAATCATCATTGATTTATATCTTTCCACCTTCCACAATTGAGGATCTTGTAAGTCTTGTTGAACCTGACTGCTGGCCAAGTCCTGAAGTAATCTACCTTCTTTTCTTTGGGTCTTTCTCAATTGTCCATTTTTTCACCCTTATGCATTATGTCTGAGTACCATGCACTTTACTGAACCTGTCACAATAAAACACTTCTCATTTTTCCATAGCAATCTTGTCTTTACAAGAATACAGGGTCCTTAATATAAATTCAATTTGCACATTTGTATTTCCCTGTGTTTCATTACATCCCCAGATCTCTGTTTCCCAGCTCCAAGCAACACCATTTCTCTCACTTGCTCAGTCCCAGAATTACTGAATTAGAGAAATAAAAACAAAATAAAAGAATAAGGAAATAAAAAGAGAAAAAGAGGGAAATGGGTAATACAGTTATTTTTGAAGAAGAAAGAGGAACATAAAATTGTGCATTACTTCTTTGAAATTACCTATTTGCTCTGTACAGGGAAGGGAAGGGGTTTTACAATGCTGGGCACCACATCTGAACATTCTCTACCAAACAACTTATTGAATTTCTGTATGCTGTCAGCATTAACCATGTCTTCAACTATCTAATTCCATTCATTCACCACTTTCACACTATAAAGTACTTCCTCTCATCTTTTTTTAAATAGTTTCTTGTTAATTTCATGCTATGTTCTCTGGTTGTTCTATCCCTACATCTCTCGAAGAACTGCTCACTGTCATCATCATCAAACTGTTTTAAAAACTTAAAGAAACTTAAAGGCTGTGGTTGGGTCATGTGTCACTTCTCTCTCATCCACGGCAGGTAAAACTAAAGCCTTTAAAGTCCTTCCCTGTGACTCATCTCCCCTCACTCTTCCACCATCTTAATTTCTCTCCTTTGGACTTTCTCCATTAAGTCTTTAAGCTTCTTTTGGTGCTGTAACCGAACTTGAGAAGCATATTCTTGTTTTGGCTTTATGTATGATGTGAACAGCTTGAAGAATTCCTTATCTATGTACCTGAATGCTAGTCTGATATTTGATGGTCCCCTTAACTATTCTCCTAAGGTTGGACTCTGTTGACAGGTTAAAGACAATGTTGACTCCCAGGTCTTTCTCATGCAGATTCTTGCAGCCTGTGTCCAACTGGATGATCATCATACTGAGGCCTATTTCTAATTGTGACCCATCCCCATTACTTTCAAGTTACTCAGGCTAAACTTCATCAACCATTTCAGACCAACTTTGGAATCTGTCAAGTACCCTTGTAAGGTGATGCAATCCTTTATGCTCTCTACTTCCCTCATGAACTTTGCATCCTCTGCAAATATATTCAGGTAGGAGTCTATACCTTAAGGCAAGTTATTTACATATATCAAGAGGAGTAACAGTCACAGAACTGAACACTAAATGTGAGGCTAGTGTAAACGTGGCTGAAGGTGAGAATCAAGTGTAGGACAATGAAGTTCTATAATTCAAATACTTAAGAAATCAATAAATGAGTCTCCTGATTTAGTGAGAAAGAATATATATGCTGTAGTAGGAATTTCCCCGGTCAGTGAAAATTCAGATGTTCTACCACAGATGAGCTTACCTCGTTTTTCCCATAGCCCTTCATGTGTGATGTCCCAGAGGTAGATACAATAACGCGTGATCACATATAGGGTTCGTACTATCAAAAGTATGCACTGGAATATACAAGAGAACACATATCAGTGACATTATTCATGCTAAAAACATATTTGTACATTCATAAGATGTATGTAAGCATTCATTTTGTTTGCATGAATCTTATTTCAATCTTTACAGAGCTAAAAGAAGAAATAAGCAAAAATAACATTGATAAATAATTACAAGAATGTCAATATAAGAGCTACAACATATCTATTCCTTAAGTCCTGAGCACACTTACACTGTTCACTGGTGTGAAAAAAAAATTACAAATTCAAGAAAACACAAGGCAGTAATCCATATCAAATGAAAAAAAAAAATAAGACAAGCAAATCTTGTAAAGTGTTATGTAAGGAACATGTCTAATGTACATATCATAGGGAGACCGTGGGCTGCCTTGTAATAATTATGAATCATACTAGTGTTGCCCTTCTTCCCTACCTGGGCTTCATCTATGTTCAAAATGATTCTAATGTTTGTTAATCACTGATGAAACTTGGTGAGCTGGGCCATATCTCAGTAGTTAAGCAATGCTCCGGAGTGTCCTCCAACTTTCATGATCTATATGCTCGCCTTGGTCTATGAAGTCACAAAATCCCTTCTCATGAGAATTCTGAATCACTCTGAAACTTCCCCCTTCTAGGTGGTACACTAATACAAAGGTAAATCCTTGTCTATACTTGTCTACCAGCATTATGATACAATCTTCAAACACATATACATATTCAAGATAAATTCTGGAGAATTAATAAAATATTCTAACCCTCTTACCACAAAAAATTTTGAAAATTCCAATACCCTTATATTTTTTTTCTGCTAATGCGCAACCTGCATGATATTCATTATACAGTACATAACTGCCTTTTCTACTTTGGAAAAGAAATGTCAAGAAAAAAACAAATGCCTCATTTTCACACATCTTATCTCTAGCTGTCATATATACCATACCTAAACCAGACGCTACCATCCACAAACAAGCACTACAGCCAACTCCACAACTGACCTTGGTCACTTCATATGCCATAATTTCAAGCCACTGACAGCACATCACACCATCCCTCCATTATACTTCAATACTACAACTGTAACAAATTTACACTTCTCACCCCCGTGAATGGTCATGCCCCAGTGCCCTAAAGCCTGCTTTACTCAATCATTAAAAATTTAGGCAGCATCTAAAGGTGATGGAAATGGTTCTGCACTATCCCCAATCAGTTCTTAAAACATATTCTCCCTATCTCCACAGCTCGTCCCCTGTTACAAGCATTCTCCCAAAATTTTTTAACCCTTAAATAACATGACAGGTCTGGAAATCCTATCACCATGTGGAAAAAAAAAAAAAAAAAAAAAAAAAAAAAAAACAGAATGGCTTTCAAAGGTAAAAGAAATTACAAAAATGTTGTATAATGTCCTACATGTTGGCTTGATGGATTGCTGAGTGAGCTGAAGATGTAGTTGACATGTCCAACAGCTCAAGACAAGAGGAAATAAGATGAAAGTCCTGTTTATTTTTCTTGGGAAATTGATGACAAACTCAATAATTATTTCTTGAACACATAGTCTTTATAGATAATATTTTATGCAACACACAGTCTTTAGAGATAATATTCTAAGCATAAAAAAACTCAATTAAAGATAAGGGGACAGACCCTGTTTGTTTGTTTTTCCGAAACCTGTTATAATATTCAACTCTCATCTCCTCTACGAACACAGCACTGATGGTACATAACACGAACACACAGATATAGTACTCTATGTACTCGATATGATACACAACACACAAATATGAAAGATACTTTACAATGAAAATGTTTTAAAATACTTTAGCTCTTTACTCCTGTGCATCAATGAAGTTCTCTATCATTCCAGGATCACATCCATGAAAATCAAGTGCAGTTATTACATAACATGTTTGACGGGACAACACAGCAGCTGAGCGCAAAGGTGGTGGGGATGGGGGGGAGGATCCCACGATGGACATCCTCCTCCCTGAGCTCACTGAAATCTCTTGATTGAGGGTCACATCATGGACATCATCCTCCTTATATACAATGAAATCTCTCTCTAAAGCAACTTTTTTTCTTCACATTTAAACTATTCTTCTTCACTCTCCTCACTAGCTGATACTAAAGAGAATAAGTATTCCTACTCTTCATTCAGGTCATCCTACAATCAACATATTTTCCATAAGATCACTGTATACTTGACCTTAGGGGTCAATGGGTGTGCATCTACAACTGTGACTGTACAGCCTCTAAGGAATGAAGAATTATTTTCCCAAGCCTACCTGGCAATGAAAGAGACCTCTCTAGACTACCAGTGTTAACAAAAATCAGTTAGATATTTAAAAAAGTTCAAACAGTGCAAGATTTTGGCTTCTGTAAGAGAATATCATATGATGTTAGCCAGTGCTTGAGGGTCAATAAACTTTTACTCCTTACACATAACTCTCTTCCACTCTTACTCATCCCCAACAACATAACAATGGGGAACAACATATAATAATTTCTCCACATCAGACAAAAATTCATGAACGAGAAATAATAGTATGGAATTAAAAAGATGTAATAATGATATAAGCATGAGTTTCTTCAGCTGGTGAGTCGTACAACATTAGAATAAAATACCATAAAAGTTATCAATGAGAGAACTATCAACACCTTTGAATCACAGCTCAACAAATACCTTGATGATATCAATAATCACTAAATAAGCATCAAGATAAAATACACTCATGTAAATTTCATAATCACAAAATCAATAACTCCTTTCTTGTTTCAGATTCCAAGCTCCTCCCAAGAGTTTACTGCAGCAGCAGTATTCTAGGAACAAATTTTCATCCACACTTTTCTGTAACATCTCCAAGGCAGTATATCCTATATATACCACATGCTAAGCATTGTAGGTTACAGTGTAAGATTAGTTTGTAATGTGAAGAACTAGAAGTTGTGGAGTAGTTCAAACACTTGGGGATAATGGTTAGTATGGAAAGCTGGGAGAAAGATGAAGTTGAAAGTCAGGTAGATAAAAACTGAAGGTCCACTTAAAGCTCAAATGAATATGAAATACTAAAGCATTTAATGTTCAAGAAGCTTGTATGATGGAGTAGTCATACTAGCTCTGATGAATGGATATGAGACCCAAGTGCATTTAGGTCAGGAGGTGAAAAAAACAAAAAGGAGCAGCAGAGACAGGTAGCTTGTGTAGTGTACATGGAATTACGAGTAAAGATAAAATGAAAAATAAAGAAGTGTTAAGTCACGTGAAGAAGTCAATAGAATTGCACATGAATGAAAGATTTCAGGATGATATAGTTTTGCAGAACAAATGGCATATGACAAGTTGGCCGGGGAAACATACAGCACTACAGTGAGTGTGTTCTAGAAGCTATAAGCACCTGATCCATCCCATTATACTGGAATGGATTAATTATGACAGACATATAAAGACAAACGAAAATAGCACCTTTTCATTCCTCTTCCCCATCTTTGTAATTCTATCAAACAAGCCCCCATCTTCTCACCCTCTGACATATTTTAAAAAACTTAAATCCCTCATTCTGTTTGACAGCACATCCCTATCAACAATGCATCTCTTGTTCTCGATTTTTTTCTAACATTCAGATACCTAACACAAATAATTTAAAATTCCACAAAGTATTTCCAACTCGTCGGTACACATACTGTAATTATTTTCCATAACATGAAATCTTATTATTTCCCCTAATATAATTCATTTAATATTCACCATAAACTCGCCAGTTTCAGTTCAATTCAGAATTAAATCCACATAAATGATCAGCCGCAATTTCTTTTTATAAAACTGGAAATTTCATGTCATATGGAATGGTGGTAAGAAAACAGATACACACAGATATTTACAAGAATAAATTATATACATTAGCCACTGACAATAACCATAAAACATTATACCCATGACCTCTCTTAAAGACTTTTCATATATAAAAGTTTTCATCACAAACTGCTGTTGGTTTGAACCCCAAGAGACCTCCTACCTATCCACAATAAGCATCTTTTAAATACTTATTGGAAAAAATGGAAACCTCATCTCCAATATTATTACTTTGTAAATGTACAAATAGAAGCAAGGGGTACAGCAAGGATTTACCACTAAAATCTCAGTTCTTGATGTTCCCTATAAAAAGTGGGAAAAGCCAGCATAAAAAGAGAGAGAATGTAAGAGCTTTTCATGTACATCCCCACCATATCTTTTAACCTATTTTGGAGCATTCACCTACTTACTATTCTGTTTGCCTGAAGAAGAGTTGCTGGCTATCACAGCAGAAGGCTATGGCTACTTCTTAAAAAACTCAATATTCTTTGACTTATATTTAGCCTTCTATTTTCTTGCATGATTTCATATGCTTATGTTTAGACCCATCTCCCATCTTCCCAATGGACTCATCAGACGTTGGGCAGTCGAAAGCAAATTCATTTTAAACACCTACTTTCTCTTACAACTAGCAGCAATGTAAGAGAAAGCTGATCTCAAAGATGTTACAGAAAACTAAGCAAGCTTCAAAACCAAATAATGCACTAAACCACAAATACTATACAAGAATGTATACAAATGTTTGTGGAACTGAACTTTAAAGGAATATCTAGAAATATAGTGAAAATTTTCCAGTCTACAAATAGCATTTGTTTTGGAAGTATCACAAAACAAAAAGTCTACAAACAGCATTTGTTTTGGAAGTATCACAAACAAAAATGCACCCTTTGCAATAAAACCCATAAACTAGTTAAAATATGTATGACTGAAAAACATGAACATCGCACAGGATGAATTAAAGTGCCTAATAACTGTTCTAGTAATCTGTAGCAAACTGAAGTCTTACCAGGAAAATTCAATAAGATTCATTCTCACATTATGGAAAATAATTACCGTTGCTTTCAAAAAATTTCACATCTGCATCTACTCATTAAAATCAATCTACATATGTAGTCCAATTATGAAATCCCACAAACTACTTTCTCCCTACAAAATTAATTAAACATAGCACAAGTATACAAGCACATAATGCATATTCTAAATATACGTACCTCTGCAACCATAAAAGCGAAGGTATTAATTCCTGAATGACAGCCAACTACAACACATATGAGAAGACAAAAGGTGGCTATGGTCAAGATAATGCCCAGCAACCCTAAAAGCCTCACATGTGTTCTACGTGGCGTTGTTGCAGAAAATGACAACTGTCAAGCAAAAAGACACATTTCAGTAAAAATTACATTACATATCTAAATGCCTGTACATACATACACAATAATGCATTTATATCTGTATGTGAAAAAGTAGAAAAAATTAAACATACATGACTAAATGCTGCAATAATCTTAAAGATATTTTCACCAATTAAGTCCCATAAACATTTTGTAAGGAATGGTAACTTAAGGACTGGATGATTCAGTCTCTCTTCCCTCTCAAAGTTATCATCACTCTATAAACTTAAGTTTTTCTCCAACTCCTACAGTCTGTCCTCTAAGAGATATGTCTAGCACTTACAGAATGAACAACAGCTAATATATGATGAACTTTGAATTACTTCCCAAAATACCCACCTTAGAAAAACCATTTGATTAAGTGAAGAAAACGCCTAAGTAGAACTGATCAATCTCCAATGTATCTCTTTTTCATAAACTCATTATTCAACCTTTTCAACAGACATAACTTTGATCTGGAAAAGCTTTTGTCCCTGCCATGTTAGACACTAAAAACAAAACATATGAAGTGTATATAATTTTTTTTCCATATTTCTTCGCTACTTCCCATAAATTGAAGTAGTGCCTGGAAAAGATGAAGGATAGTCTCTTTTCTTCACATTCACTTAATAGCTCTAATGTATAATGGACCAAAACAAGAACTCTATACTCACAGCCAAACCCCATGGACCTTTCTGTGGTTTTCAGTGACCATTTCATATGCCCTGGTTCAGCCTACCAACAGCACACTGACCCCTGTATATCAAATCATTCCAATTCACTCTATCCAATGCATACCTTACATCCACCTACATTTTCGGGACCCACTAACTCAAAGCCTCTTTCATTCCATCCTTCCATATCCTCCCCAATTTACCCCTTCCCCTTGCTCCCTCAATTTCAGATAAGTAAAACCTCTTAGCCAATCTCCCTCTTTGCTTATTCTCTCTACAGCTTAAGTCCAGTTCATTTCAGCACACCCTGTTTAACTCTCTTAATCACAATCTTCTTACTATGACAACTATGACCCCTTTTTAGGCTCTAGTGCAACCACACCTTGAATATGCTAACCAAATTCTGTTCTCAAACTACAAGAAAGGTTTGGATAAAATGAAGTAAGTACAAAGATGGGTGACAAAACTGTTTCTATTTCTGAGAAGCCTAGTGTAGGAAAAGAAACTATGAAGATTAAATCTCTAATTCTCTTTACACTTTGGCTATGTAGTAAATTTCCAGTTACATTCATGAAGAGTCAATTCCCAGCAAAATATGAAAATGGTAATCAGTTCTTTTTTCCTACTCTTTCAAAACCATAAAGCTTCCAATTTTGGCATAAACATTTCTTAAAAGTATCTGACAGCAAATGGGAAGAAGAAAAATGAAAATAAAGTATTTATGAGTAATACCTGCAGGATGGCATAAACTTTCTCAAGTGTAACAGATTTCGTCACTCATAATGATAAACAAATTGTAAAAATACAAGAAAAAATTAAGTAACTAAACTCATACTACAATGTCTGCAATCTGCATTTTCTCACTCGAATATTCCACCAGTACCATGTCACTGGCAAATAACAACAAACTCACTTCCTAGGCCCCTCCTCACCCCCTACAGACTGCATACCTACCCCTCTCTCCATGACCATTGTATTAACCTTCATTACCATCCCATCCAAAAACAAATTAAACAGCTATGGTGACATAACACATCCCTGCCCCAGACCAACCTTCACCTGGAACCACTCACCCTCCTCTCTAACTACTTGCACACATGCCTTACACATTTAATAAAAACTTCTCACTGCTTCTATTAGCTTTCCTCCCACATCATCTCTATCAACCCTATCAACTGCTTTCAGATCCATAAATGCCACAAACAAATACATTTGTTTCTCTAAGTATTTCTCACAGACATTCTTCAAAGGAAATACCTGATCCACAAGTACTCTACCACTCATGAAACCAAACTGCTCCTCCCCAGTCTGATGCTCTGTACAGGATTTCACCCTCCCAATCATCAGTTTCCCATATAGCTTACCAGGTACACTCAAAACTCATATCTGTTGTACAAACATTTCTGTACCTTGGAAATTAACTTCAATAGGGTAACACCCAAAGATTGCAGACTCCTTTAAGATGGGAGACTTTGAGAAACAGGCATGTACAATGTAAGAAAGAAAATTTTTCTCATTAGTTCAAATATGAGAAGGGATCTGAAAGAGCCTTCATGAGAAGCAACACATCCCTCATCCTGGTTCAAGACATTCAGGGAGATGAAGACCCACACAACCAGCAGTTCCTTGACATTGATATGTAAAAAAAACAGCAATTACATGACCTTCCTAAGAGTGGAAGCCCTACCCAGGAGTCAAAGCAAACATTCACACTACCAAGAAATTTAGAGGAGCTGGAGGTTTCTCCTATCTGTCCGTCAGATCGAGCAGTCAAATAGTTCTTGGGGCAAAGTTTGAGAGGATAAAAAGGTGTTTTTACCAAAAACATGAACTTTTGGCCTGAAACTATACCATGTCACTGCAGTGAAGGGAAACTGTAATTCTTTTAAAACATATGCTTAGCTGACGTCAAGAAACCATGGACTGAGCCTAGGTTGTTGAGGCAAACAACACAGTCCAAAAACTTTTACCTTAGAAGTCACAACAAGCCCATCCAACAGCACCAATACACACCACAACAAGTAAAAGCCTGACAAGAAATAAAGCAAGACTTTTCCTGATCAAAGATAAAGCCTGCTTCTGAAAAGACATTTCAGATTCATAATTTTTGTCTGGCACATTCTTCTACTGAATTTACTATGATTGGAAAAGGTATAGGTAGTCAGGAACTGTAGCCTCTGATAAGGAAACTCTTGAAGTAGAAAGGGTATCAGTCTTGTAAAATACCTGTGGGACTACAGGTTGTACCTCTCTAATCCAGCATTTTGTGGTCTGGCAATTCCCATGGTCCAACACATTTTGAATCTACCGTCATTAATTTGTGGATCTGCCACCAGGAAGGTGCTGTTACCAATAACCAAAGAGATTACTGAGGAAAACCTAGAGGAATGGATGAACATTGATAATGATGAGCCTGTTGTTTATCAACCAACTGATCAAGAAATTGTGGAGATGGTTCAGCAAGGTGAGAAAAAACAAGATCATCTTAAGAAAGTGCAGAGGGAAACGAGGAAGCGGAAGAAAGAATTTCTATAAATTTATTTATACAGATGACGAGAGATCTAACTGCAGGACTGAAGCAAAGGGTCTTTATAAAAGAACAAGAAATTATGTCTGCTTATTTGATTCAAAGAAAATTAATTAATGAAAAGCCAAAGAACCAGAAGCAAGCTACATTGTAACAGTGGTTGAAGAAGGTCGTTAATAACACTGCCAAGGCTCATTCCAGCATAGGAAATCCACTTCCCTGCACCTTCTCTGCCTCTGATGTGCAAGTATCTGCTGACCATGATGTACTTCTGATGTAACAATAAAAACCTTGTTTGGAATCATTAGTGGTTGTATTATTTCATGCTTTAAGCTCTGTTCTACATTTGATAACACAGCAATATGTATGTGGAATGAGCAGGCAAGACTAAGGGTTGGACATATGTTTACATAGGGGGTTCCCTTAGGGGTCAATTTCTCTTTTCCAGCATTTTCTGTGGTCCAGCAACGGCCAGGTCCCAAGGTTGCCGGATTACAGAGGTTCAACCTGTACTCTCCTTCACATTCATATCACCCATCACTAAACCTGGTCTCTTATGTCAAAACTGGCGACACACTCACTCAGCCGCTCCCTAAACACTTGCCTCTTATGGCCAGGTGCATAAGCACTAAAAATCACCCATCTCTTGCCATCCACTTTCATTTTCAGCCACATCAGTCCAGAATGTACTTCCTTAATTCTCTCACAAACTCCCACAACTTCTGCTTCAGGAGTAGTGCTACTCTTTCTTTTGCTCTTGTTCTTTCAGCAACCCCTGACTTTACTCCTACAACATTTCCAAACCATCATTTCCCTTTAACCTTGAGCTTTGTTTCAGTCTGATCCAGAACATCCAGGTTTCTTTCATCAAACATACTGCCTATTTCTCTTCTCTTCTCGTCTTGGTTACATCCACACACATTAATAAATCCTAGCCTGAGCCCTCGAGGAGGATGAGCACTCCTTGCTTTGCTCCTCTTCCTGTTCCAGCCTTTAGGAACTGAAATATAAGAAGGGGGGTTTCCAGCGCTCCACTCCCACCCCCTTTAGTCACCTTCTACGACATGCAGGAGTGTGGAGGTAGAATTCTTTTTTCCCTATCCCAGGGATAACAGTATCATTCTATGAAAATATGTTTTGTAAATCATTGAAATATATATCTGATTATAAAGGCACTAGTCTTGTTCTTCTGTTATCACCATGTGTGTATGGAAAGACTTTTTTTCCTTCCTTCAATGGATATTGGGTAACAACAGTAAAATACATGCAAAATTTGCTTCAGAGTGCTACAAAAATCAAGCAAACTCTAAAATGTGCTGTGAACTAAAAATAAAAAAACTGAAAGTTTTATGCCTAATTAAACACAAAACCTTCAGTGAGTAAGCTGGGAGTCAAGGTCATGGCATAAGGCTGTAACTCAATGAGAGATTATGGGCTTACTGACTTTAGTATTGGGGATATAAATAAAGTCTTGCAATTAGCATGACACTTTGATTAACTGAAAGTAGTACAGGTACGCCACCGATTTTCTGGCACCTATGGTTTCAAAGCCTTGCGAGTTTAACCATTTTGCCGAACCAGCCGTGGTCACTCCAACATTGTCGATACCATTCCATCATCACTCGATCAGCTCAGTACTCTTACCACCTTTCATAATTCTCCTAATGCTCATTTGCCTCTTGGAATCACTGTCTGCATAGAATTTCAATGTTTTGTCCCGTTGCTTATTCATAACATAAACAGTTGAAGAGCCAATACCATATATGTCACACAACTTAAGCACAGAAACACCACACTCCAGTTTTTCACCAGTTCAACTTCCTCTTAGATTGATATGGACTGGTGATTACGTTTGATACCACCACTGACACTTACATCTCTCTTACAAGCCATGGCTAGGGTTAAATTCAAGCAAAATAAGCTAAGAATATCACAATATCAAGGTCTCACTACCAACAAGTGCTGTGCAAACAATCTAAGTGAGCACACACTACACACAATGCCATCTGTGAATGCCCAGTAAACTAGTCTGGTGGCAGCGGGAATTTCCCGTTTACTTTCGTAATTTTGTCTGGACTAAAGGAGGTGCTGGACCATCAGTTGCTGGAAAATCAGTGGTGTACCTGTGATAATGATGGAATAGAGGGTTCTGTCTAGCTCAAAAGACAGCTTTTTATAGTTTCATGGTTAAATCTGTGGGTATAGTAGGGTGCCTTAATTCAGAGCTGTAAAGAGCTCTCAGATGACTTTCAATTGATGTACTGAATGAGGAGTTCTGGGGCTGGAAGGTAGACTAGGAGGAAGGTTATGTCAAGGTGGGGAATTCTCTAGCAGATGGTGGTGAAGTGACCGTCAATATGTTAAGCTGCTTGTTTATCAAAGGTGACCAATGTAAGGAAAGGTGGGACATCTACTTGTTCATACCACTCAACCCATTTAGTGTTACATATGAGTGGCTGATGTCAGACTGTATTAAGTGCTGTAACTTGGTAGGGTAACAGGATTTCTTCACAAAATACCCTGTCATGGAGGTTAATGTTGTGGTAGAAGGCTGGATCTTGTTGCAGCATTAGTGTCTTCATGTGGGGTGTGATTCTGGGCTTGTCAGCTGGGTGTGGTCTTACAAACCCCTTGGGAAATGCTTGGTGACAGGCTTCTGTAGGTCATGCTGACATAATAATCCCAAATGAATTACGTCATTCATGCCTAGTGCTTCAGCTCAGAAATATCAAACAATCCACTGTACGAAATAATATAATACAGAATCCATAACCAGCTTATATGTTAATATTCAGCTCAAGGTGTTCCATATGTTTGGACATGGGGGTTGAGGGGGCCATATAACCAATATGAGTGGAATGTGACTAATGGGTGATATCAGCTCAGTAATAGGTACTGATTAACCATATCACTTAAAATGAGGTCAAGAGCCATATCAGTCAAACTGATGTCAAGAGCCTTATCAGTTAAACTAAGTCAACAGTGTTCTTGCCACAGACAGTCTATTATCTGAAGGTATTATCATTTCCTAGTAGCTCCTAAAACTTTATGCTGTCTCTTTGTCAGATAGTTGGGCACCCTTTTCATCTCCCCTCTTTTTCCTTCCTTGCTATCAAGAATCTCTGGGGAAATCTTAATTGTTAGGCTGCCTCCCTGGTGACTGTTAACTCAACAACTCCCGTAAAATCCATTTTGATTTTCCTACACTGTATCATCATTTCCCCATACTGTTCTATCCTCATGGAGCACTATCTCTTAAACATTCCCTGATATTGTATAACTTTTTCAATTTCAATTTTTTCATGTTGTAAGCATTCACAATTTTATCACAACTTATTTCATTCAATCACGGAAGATGAATTTATCATAGGATGGAGAGTGAGCAAGTGTCCTGGGTGCGCTGGAAAAAAATGTGGAAGATGAAGTCATTGTCTGTTATGGTAAAGTATGTTTAAAGGTATATAGTCCCAGCAGTGTTGGGTCCTGAATGCATAAGATTGGAAGAGGGTGGATGTGCTGGAAATCAAATGCCTATGAACATTAAGTGATGTTAGGAGGGCTAATTGTGGAAGGAATGATAATATAAGAGTGGGGCATCGTAGATGGGAAAGCTGACCAGGATGTGCTGAAATGGTGTGGTCATATTGAGGGGATGAGTAAATAAAGACTGACAAAGAGGATCTATGTAGCTAAAGCAGAGGAGTTTGAGGGAGGAGACCACCAACAAGGAGAAGGAAGGATGGAGCGAAAGAGGCTTTATGGTGCTGGAACCTGAATATTCAGGAAGGTGAGAGGTATACATAGGATAGAGCAGATTCGAGTAACATGGTATATAGTGGGTGACATGCTATCCATGGGTTGAACCAGAGCATGTGAAGCAGTCAGGGAAATAAGGAACTGGTCTGTGAGGTTTCACTGTGGAAGATGGACTCTGGTTTCAGTGCATTATACATGACAGTTAGAGAGCAGGTGAGTAAATGAAGTTGCTGTTTCATCTATTCCTGGCAATGCCTCACTGAAGTGGGAAACTGAATAAGTATGAAAAAAAAAGTTAGTTTGATAATATATGAATATTCTTTAAATCATTTCTAATAAGTTTCTTGCTTAGTTTCAGGTGTGGGCTCTGAATGCTTATCTTTTCAACTCATGAAGAACTGTTCACTGTTACCACTGTTAAACTGATTTAGAAATTTGAAGATTACATCAATATCCCTTATCTTATCTACTGTGAGCAAATTTATTGCCTGTATCCTCTTCCTGTAACTCAGGGTTCTTATTTCAATTACAATACCTCATCATAGACAGGGAATATTTCCGAAAGATTTGGAAAAAATATTCATTTCTTATCCTAACCAATTTGCTAATGCTCTTGAGGATACCTTAAAAACCTGTTGGAGTTTTACAACTCAAAACTATAGCTAGAAACAAATTCATATCAAAGTAGATTAATAAAAAAAATTTTCATTCCAAATCAGTCCTGAAAGGCAGATGAAACACAGATCATGAAGTAAATTTGTGATATATGTGCAAAAGATCAGTGAAAAAACTAGCTTATGTTGCTCACTTAGTTGACAAGGTATTGATGGAACCAGTGACGACCAATAAGAGGGCAAGAAGACTTTGTTTCTTTGTCCATGCCATGGTTCTTCCTTTCTTGTCTATTAGTATAATTTCCACTAGACACAGCCAACAAATTTCTAATTTACTATTAACACAAGTCCAAAAATCATCTACTAAATAACACTTAGTAAATCTACACCCTGACAGCAAGGGTGTTGACAGAATGGCTTCTTCAGGTGAAGTGGCAAGCAATCTAATCCATATTACACTTTCATATTGACCTTCGCTCTACCCATCAGCCTCAACCCCCCACCCCGACTCACTTATCTACTGTCTCAACCCTACTCCAATCTAATTATTCATTCCCCTAACTAATCCCCTTCCTTTTTCCCATCACTTTATTCCAACATAACTGCACTTAATGTTCATTTCTTCATCTTACCTTCCTTCTCTCCTCACTAATTTAACTTAATCCCTTTTCATCCTACTTGCTCGCTCCTCTATGTCACCATTACTCTGTCTCTACCATCACTCACCTCCCTTCCATCACTATAACCAACTTGTTTTAAAGTTTACTTTCCACACTGTGCCTATTTTATTTCCCTTTCTACCAATTGCCTCTCATCCCACTCAATACAATAACTCATTCTTCTACAGCAGTGTCAACACTTTAAAATCCTGGTACACTATGAACCTCTTATATGTCTTCTAGTTGGAACAAAAAATCAACAAACCTATAAATTCAAAGTACAAGTAAAATGAGGGGTTTTGAATCTATATATCCAAGACTTTTGAGATTATACTTAGTATGATTTTAAGACCATGTAAAACCAGTCCTTATCAGTAACACACACACACACACATAAACAAAAAAGGAAGTCACTTGGTACATGTACATTTCTAATGCAAGCTTATGAGTCAAAATGTTTACAACAATACACTTTAGATAAAGTGCTAGTAGTGAAAAAGACAATGAAAATTCAGATATGCTTCAAACTACATGCTGAACAAAACAATCTTGCTCACTATGAGTCAAAGTTAAAATAAACAGACTTATAATACTGCAAAATGAAGATATACTGATGTAAAACACAAGAAGAGAATACAAATCATCATTAATCTAGTATGTTGCAGCTGGTAGGCAGCCAACAACCAGGGAGGTATATTACCAGTGATACCTGCCTGGGTATTGGGAGGGTTAGTGACAACTGTGTAGTCAGCCACCACTTTAGTTGTTGACAAGTTGCACTCCTCTGACCTAGGTAGCTGTCTTTTCTTTCTGCCTCATCAAGTGGACTCCTGGCATTTTTTCCACAAACATATGATCTCTCCTTGTCATACATACCACTTGACAACACTTATCTCATACAACTCATTTTTTGAAACTATATTTTCCTGTGGTAAGTGCTATGCACTAACCCTGCCTTTCGAAAAAATGGTAAAAGCAATAGATATAAGTATTTGGTAGGAACATTTAGGCAGGAGCATTGGGCAGAAACATTGGGTAGAAGCAGTAGGTAGGAACATTAGGCAGGAGCAGTAGGTAGGAACATTAGGCAGGAGCATTAGGTAGAAGTATTCAGTAGGAACATTAGGCAGGAGCCTCAACAAACACTGCTCCAGAATTGCCCTCTGTCTGTGGCCTGTTAAGGGTGAGGCACTAAAGGCTTAGAAGAGGCACTAGTGTTCACTAGTTATGGGGACTCTTTTGCCGTGGCCACCCCCTTGAGGGAATTCCAGTTGGGAACAGGTGTTCAGAGCACAGATTAATAGATAGATAGTATATAAAAAAAATGAAACCATGACAAATGAAGAATAAAAGGAAAAATAAAGGTGAAAATAGAGACATACAACTGGAAATAGTGAAAATGCTGTCAAAAAAGATTTGGGAGATCGATATTAATAGAAGGAAGGAGGAATCTAAGAAGTACAGAAGGGTAGAGAGGGAGCAGGGTAAGAGGAAGGAAGACAATAAAAATAGAAGGGAAAAGATGGGGAGGAAAAAAAAAAAAAAAAAAAAAAAAAGGAGTGCTTATCTACATACATACCTATGACAAGATTTGTCAAAAGGCAGTGCTATCAAGTAGCACTCACTACATATCTTGCTTGATGTTGATGAATAATACTGTTTCTTTCTGCCCCTCTGCTCATTAATCAGTTATCAATTCTGGGTTCATATCAAGTTATCATTGTCTCTTTTTATGGTGTTAAAATAAATATAATTTTGAACTTTCTAGCCATGCTCTTCCATTTCTTTGTTTGACATCGTTTTTATATATTTCATACTAATCTTGCAGACCTTATATCTCTGTTTCTTCTTTGCTGAGATGCTTTTAAGTTGATTACATTTTTCTTTACAATCATAATTGTTGCCATGCACAGATTATTATGCATTGTTCTCTTCTTTCAAGGCTGTAAAGTTTAAGTTCTTTCAGCCTCTCATGGAAGTTCATATGTTCCAACCCTCAATTTTGCTTGTGATGTTCTCCTTAACTCCCTCTAACTCCTTCATTTCCATTTGTTTGTATGATGACCACATGACACAGCAGTATTAAATTTTTTCCTTCTTATGTGTATATCACACTAAACATTTTCTTTAATAGTTTTCTGTCCCTTGTAATGAAAATTCTCAGTATCATACCTATCATTACTTAGCCTGATAACCTCTTCTCATTATGCAATCTGAGTTCTAGTTTCTCATTTGCAATGATACACATATTTTGGCATTTGTTTTGCTTTCTGTTATTTACTTTGTTGAACCTTTACATGATGTCATCAGTGTACTGTTGTTTCATGACTTATTTGAAATTTGTCTTTGTTTAATTCTGTCAAGCTCACTTCTGCCCATCTATAGATCATATCTAAGTGTTTCTGAAGAGTATCAACCTATGAGCTCAGTATCTATGATAAAATTTTGCCAGAATGGTTAGGCTAGCATGTAGCAATCACCACATGTCTAGCTTTGTGAACTATATAGTTTCTCTCTGCTGCTACTCTTGAATAATTATCTACTGAAGGTTTGTTAGGGATTGACTTCAGCCATGAGTCTAGTTTTCCCTTACAACTTTCATCAGTTACTAAATGCATGTTTCTTGTTTTCCATGATATTGCCTTAATTAATCTATCAAGCATTTATGCAAGACACTCACATATTTTTCTTTGATATAATTTTGTCATTACCAGAAATAACTCTCAACTTTATAATTCTGTATCTTCCTTGCTTTGGTGATCTCAGATTTAATATGGTGATTTCAGATTTAAAACATTACTCTTAAAGCCTTCTATTTGATGTTATACATACATTATCATGTACATCTCCATTCATCTTCCTAAACAGTTGAGTTCAAGCTCTTTTCAGCCTCTTGCAGTACACAAAATGACCCAGCCCATCAATTTTACTTGTAAGCTGTTTCTGTATTCTTTCTAACTTGTTCATATACATGTTTAGCTGGTGAGCATACAACACAGTAGAATTCCAACTTTCTTTTTACTGTATATATTTGCTAAGTATATTTTATCATTAGCTTTTGGTTACTTACAGTGAAAATTCTCATTATCATACCAATCATTAATTGGCTTGAAAACACTTTTCTTATCAATGTGCTCCTTGAATTCAAGTTTCTCATTTATAATAACTCCTAAAGTCTTTGACATTTTCCTCACTCTGTATTTCTTTCCCTGTAGGACCTACAAAGAAAGATGCTGATATAAATAACTGTTCTATGAATGAGTTTCTCAAATTTCTCTTCATTAAATTCCTTTGGATTGTCTTTCACCCATTTCTTCAACATATTCAGATCACTGCAGATTTCCTTGGTTTTTTTATGTTCCCACTGTTTTACTTGCTCTCGTATCATCTGCAAAACACCTGACTATACTCTCCTTTTTACCCATATCTATGTTTCACATCTTGATTACAGAGAGAATTGAACCTAATACCATTCCATTTAATACATCTGACAGAACATCTGACATGGCTCCATTTGCCACCACTCTGCATTCATTGTTTGTTAAAAACTCTTTAATTCACTTTCCCAGTTTTTCTTTTTGATGTTTTGTCTAACCACTTTCTACAATAATACTCCATGGTTTACTTTATCAAATGCTTTAGCAATATCTAGGAACAAAATGTCCATTCTCTTCCTCTGCCAAAGATTTCATACAGAGTATGCCAATGTAGTGAACCAGCAGCTGATGTATATTTTACTTTGTAGAACTCTGTAATAGCCTTTGTTTCTGGTATTGTCAATAGCAAGATGGTCCATAACTTTTTTGTCATTTTCATATACCATGATTATATTCAAATTTTTGACAATTTTGGAGCCTCGCTGCCTCTGGAAACACTGCGCAGGAGTTGATCTCTACCAATGACCTGTCAAGGGTGAGGCACAAAAAGCTAAGAATTGGCACTGGAGTCTATTAGTTATGCCAAAGATAAAAAAAGACGAGTGATTTTGAGTGATGGTGCTAAATGTGAATGGGATGACTGGTGAGAGTTAAAGGAGGGAGCTTGAAGAGAGGTTTAAAAGTTGTAGCCTGGATGTGCTAGGGATTGGGGAAACCCATATCCTATGGCAGGGTGTGTGAAGTGAAAATGGAAATGATGAATGCAAGTTATGGGAAAGCATGGACGGTGTGGTATAGATGAGAATGAGTGAAAGTTATCAGGGAAGAGGGGAAGAAGGATGTGCAATTCTGCTATCACCAAGAGTGTGGGACGGTGTTACAGAACATGAATGGAATGGATCAAGAATAGTGTGAGTGAAAAGAAAGATTGAATTGTGAAGTATGGGTATGTGTATATGCACCTGTGAAGGTGAAGACTGTACAAGGTAAGGATGAAATGAAGCTTTTCTGGAGGAATTTGAATGACTGTATACAGGTTTTGAGAATGAGAGAAAAGTGGTTGTATTGGGTGATATGAATGTAAAATAGGATGTGATGAAATTGGTGAGATAGTTGATAAATGGGGAGTGCCTGGACTAAATGAGAATGGAAGTTATCTTGTGGATTTTTGTGCTGAGAGGAATTTATTTCTTGCAAACTTCTTTTTTTAGCACAAGATGATCCACAGATATACATGGATGAGGAGCGGTCGAAGAGAAGAGCAAAAGACTTTTACTATGTGGCAGTGGATGAAAGATTGAGAAAGGCAGTGCTAGATGCTAAAGTTGCGAGAGGATTCTTTGAAGACTCTGACCATTCTGCAGTTCTTGTGGGGATGAAAATCAGGGAGAAATGGAGGTATGGTGTAAGGAAGAATGGAGAGAAAAAAGTGTTGACAAATGAGAATGTGAATAAAAAATGCAGGGAGGAGTATGAAAGGAAGGTAACTGAAAGCTTAGACGGAAGTGCAGCAAATGTAGGGTTGCAGTCATGTGTGAATGAGGTGTTTAAAATGTTTAGAGAAATATTATAAAATGTTGAAGAATTAGTAGATGGATACAAAGTTGTGAGATATAGGAATAAAAAGGGAAATGCATGAAGGACAGAAGAGATTAGGGATACGGTGGAAGAGAAAAAAAAGGCATATGGTTTATTGCTCGATAGGAATGTCCCAGTGGAAGTTCAGCAAAGGAGGAGGGAAAAATATATAATATGTAAGTGGAATGTTAAGAAGTTGATAAATGAAAGCAAAAAAAAGGGGTAGATGAAGATTTTGGAAGAAAGTTTAGTGAAAAATGTTGGGATAATAAAAAACTCCAGGAGATGAAAAAGGAAAGAGATGAATGTAAGAATGGAAATGTTAATGTAAGTAGTAAGGAAGGGGAGTTGCTGAATCACAAGGAGGAAGTAAAAGGAAGATGGAAAGAGTATTTTGAAGAACTGATGAATGTGGGAGGGAGACAGGGAGACAGCAGTTGTTACATGCACGGGTATGGAGGATGGAAGAAGAAGGATACAAGTGCAAGGGCCTATAGCAAAAAGGGAAGTAAGAAGGGCAATAATGAAGCTGAGGGTAGGAAAGGCACCTGGAGTGGATGGGATTACAGCTGAGATGCTGAAGTATGGAGGAGAAAGAGTGGTAGAGTGGATGCATGATATGCAATTTAGCATGGAAACAGAAAGTTGTGCCTGAGGATTAGGTGAAAGCTATTATTGTTCCTTTATTCAAAGGAAAAGGTGCTATAGATGTATGTAGCAATTATGGGGGAATAAGTCTGCTAAGTGTACTAAGAAAAGTGTATCCAAAAATGTTAACTGATAGAGTGATGGAAGTGACTGAATGCAGAGTAAAAGAAGAATAAGGGGGTTTTGGGAAAGGTAGGTGAGGTGTAGATCAGAAAAGTATTTAATGAAAGGTAAGAAGTTGTGTGCAGCTTATATGGATCTAGAAAAAGTGTCTGACAGAGTCGAGTGGAATGCTTCATGGGGTGGTGTGAAAGCCTTCTGTATAGAAGCAAATGCATGTGTAAGAGTGGATGGAGAGTTGAGTGAAAGTTTTGAGATACATGTAAGTGTGAGGCAGGGTTGTGTGATATCACTGTGGCTTTTCAATATATATATGGATGAGGTGATAAGACAGATGAAAGAAAAACTAGGGAAAAGAGGTGCAGAGAAGTAGTGTGGTGGTGAGATATGGTGGATAGTGGCAAGCCTGTTTGTGGGTGATACTGTTTTGTTTGCTAAGAGTAAAGAAGAGTTGCAGAAGGTTGCAAGTGTGTTTTATGATGTGTGTAAGCATAGGCAATTGAAGGTAAATGCAAGTAAAAGTAAAGTAATCATGTTTGAAAGGAAACAAAGTGAAAGTATACATTTTGTAAAACCATATAGAGTGAAATAAGAAAGTGTACTAACTCGTGCTATGAATATGGGGGAGGAAGACTGGAAGAAGTGAGAGAATTTAAGTATATAGCACCTGTCTTGGGTAAGTTTGGTAATATGGAAGGAGAAATGAGGGAGAGAGTAGTAAAGGGTAGAAGAGTCATTAGGTCCCTTGACAGAATAATGAAGGGTAGAAGTGAAAGTTTGGAAGTAAACAGAGGATTTAGGGACAGCATAGTCCTCCCTGCCCTAACCTATGCAGCCAAAACATGGACATGAAATGTCACAGAAGTCAAGAATCCAGGCTGTGGAAATGATCTATTTGTGAAGAGCATGTGATGTGACTAGATGGAATGAAGAAAGAAATGAAGGGGGGTATGAGAGATATGGTAGGGTAAGGAGTGCATAAGGAATGAATCGTGGAGCAGTAGAATGGTGAAAATACTTTGAGGTGGTTTGGGCACACGGAAAGAATGTAAGACCGGGAGTTTACAAGGAGAATGTATAATAGTACAATTAAGGGGGTTGATGTAAGAGGAAAACCACCTGTGCCATAGGCAAATATGATGGAAGAACACTGGAGGGAGAGAAATGGAGCAAGACTGCATGGGATGGTGTATGCAAGGGAGGTATGTAAGGAAAGGGATAAGTGGAGACTTTTGCTGTGGCCACCCCTTGGGTGGAGTTCCCAGGGGTAACAGACATCAGAGATACAGATAGACAGATAGATATGCATTGTTAGGCTATCCTTTTCTTTATATTGTTTTGTCAATGATATGCATCCCCCCTTTGTGGATTAGTATAATATATGCCATTCTGTGCATATCTGCTATGCTGGATCAATCTTTGCTTTGCCCCATTAATATCATCATAGTTTCTGTTACTATCATATTCGTCTTTTTAAGAGCTATAGCTGTGATCCCATCAGATTCTAGTATGAGTCCTATGTTAAACAAGCAGCTACCTAAGAGTACATATGACAAGATTCTACCGTTGGATTGGGTTAGCATGTACGACTAACATTATTTGCACCTCCTTATACAGTCTGCAGGTTATTCTCTTTGAAATATCTGTATGCCTTCTAACTTTTACCACAGTAATCTGAGACTTTCTGATAACTGCCACATTTACAAACAGCCCTGAAAGGAACCAGTGGTTTGTTGCTGTTTGAATTCCTTTATATTACTTTGTAACCACACAAAGGCTATAAACATGCTAAATACTATCAGAACACTTGCTGGTAGCAGATCTGGACAAGATATTAAATCACTTAAGAAGCTCAACAACAAATCAATTTGCTCAACCTTAAACTTTGCCCATCTTTTTGGCCATTCTCCCTGTCACAAGCAAACATAATAAAGATAAAAAAGCTGCAAACCACACTAAACACATCACCCAGAACAATCACTGGCTGCTTAGCAACCACAAGCATTCAACACCAGCAAAAAAAGTACTCCCAACACAATCTCTTAACACCAGCACAAAATACTCCCAACACAATCTCATCTTAAATTATGGCACTCAGTTCTTTGTAACAGCATTAGACCTTTCCCATCCAATTCACTCCATAACCAAACACCAATCTTCAAGCAAAAGAAAAAAGGTTAACCCTGCTTTGCAGTTCAACAACCTTTACTCAGGAACCCATTATAACCTGCACTCCCAACCCGGTCTTACAGACCACCCCATCAGACATACATCCAGCTGAAGTTGTACTCTCCAGACATGAATGAATTACCTTATCCTATCCTGTCAACATTCTGGACATTATCTACTCTTCAATACTACGAACACCATTTCAGTAAAACAAAAGACCCCTCACACCCATGTGTGGATACAACTTCCACAGTGAGCACTTACTCTTATACTGTCCTATGCTCATCCCATACACACACACACACACACACACACACACACACACAACATCACCACATCACACTGGGCAGGAACAGGTCAAAAACATGTGGTCCTGCTCAGTGGGTTTGGCCAGCTTCCTAAGCACTTCATAGGATAGGAAGGTAAGGTAAGTTCATATTTTGCTTTCTGCTCTGAAATACTGAAGTTAACCATAATTCATAATGAATCTTAATCTTGGAACAGAGCTTGCATCTGATGAAATAACCACAAGGTAAGACATTTTTTTTTAACCTTTATCCTTTAATCAAATAAATAATCAATTATACTTGAATTGTACCACCATTCTAATAATTCTAGAAATGTATGACCTGACCTGATCTCAAAAGAGATATTCCTCCAAATATCTAATCATCTGTAACCTCGAAGTTGCTACAAGTTTAAAGGACTGAACTTATGACTTTCCTAAAAGTGTATGAATCTTTTTTTTAAAACAAAGCACTAAATGTTTACTTTCTCAAGGATTCTGAACCAGCCACATTTCACAATTAAAGGGATTTCAACTTTTACCAGAGGGAATGGTTGAAATCCTTCCATACAGATGGAGGAGGGATTGAAGCCCTCACGTTCTCCATTCTCAATGATTTGGAGCAAATTATCTCCCACCCTACCCAAATTCCTGACAGCTGTGACCACTATCCTATTATTCTGGATTTATTTCTCACCTCTATTCCATCCCACTGTAAGTAAACAATCTTGCCCCCAATTGGTTCATCTGATCAAACGCTCATAAATGTATCAATTCTAATGGCACTTCCCCCTCCAGCAGACTCTTCCAAGTGCAAATACAGGCACCTAAACAAAGCTGAATGGAATAACTTATGTAACTTCTTTTTCTAACTTTCCCTGAGTAAATTACTGTCTCTTATGTGATGATGCTTATGTCTCTGCTAAATGCATAGCAGAAGTTATTCTTGCGGGAATGGAAGCATTTATCCCCTCTTCCTCCAAGACGGCCTCTTCATCCAATCCATGGTTCAACCATTCCTCCTCTGAGACCATTCGGTAAGGGAACAGGCATATTGGGCTTGGAAAAACTGTCCTTCCTCTGGCTCCCATTCAGCTTTTATTGCAGCCCATAACTACTGAAAGCCCGATATCCATGTGGCAAAGCAATTCTTTATTAAAAAAAAGTGCAATATCCTGTCCTTGCTATCCACTGATGGGTCTTTTGGTTTTTAGCTAAGGGCATCTCTAACAACTTTTACCATTCTACCTTTCCTTCATTTTTCATTCTGACGGTACTATAGCTGTCCCCTGTAGACAAAGTTACTCTCTTTGGTTCCAATTTCTCCTTTTCTCCTCTAACTCCACCTTGGATGACTCTCTAACATTACTTCACCCCCTGATGTTCCTCTTACTAATCCTATGCCTCTTCGAGAAATCTCTTTTTGGACTGTCTGAAAAGCGCTTCTCTCTCTGGACATAAGCAAGGATTATGGTCCTGATGGCACCCATCTCAGTGTACTTAAAGCGTGTGCCCCTGAACCTGCACCTGTGCTTGCTCATCTGTTCTTTTCTGTTTAAAAACCAAAACTTTTCCTTCTTCTTAGAAGGGTGACATTCTGACCCCTATAACCTTCGTCCTACTGCTTTCACATCTACCATTTTCAAAGTCTTTGAATCCCTCCTCAACTTCCATATCCTTAAACACCTCGAAAATCGTAGTCTTCTCTCTGATCACCTGTATGACTTGTGTAAGGCGAGAGCTACTGGTGATATTCTTTCCTATCTTACTAATGTCTGGTCATCATCCTTGAAATATTTTGTGGAGTCATGAGTAGTTGCCCTTAACACATCTAAAGCTTTTGACTGGGTGTAGCATTGGGGTCTCATCTCTAAGCCCCTCCTCTTTTGGCTTCCCTCCCACACTTTGGTCCTTCATATCTAGCTTCCTCTCTGGCCAATCTTTCTCTGTGGTTGTTGATGGATCAGCCTTCCCCCTTTTCTCCATCAACAGCAGTGTCCCTCAAGGTTCTGTCCTATCACCTACCTTTTTCCTCCTTTTTTCAACGATTTCCTCTCCTAAACAAATAGTCCAATGCACTCATATGCTGATGACTCAACACTGAATTCGTCTACATGCTTCAATTCTGCTCCCTCTTCTCCCACTTGATCTGCATCTCATCTTGACACAGCTTTCTCAATAAACTCAGACTTGGACAGGATACCTCAGTGGGATACACAAAATCTTGTTAAGTTTAATGCCTCCAAGACCCAGTTTCTACTAATCTCTCTATTGAATAAACTCACAGCTCTCATCTCTCCTTTGATGGTTCTATAATTCCACCCCTTAACTTAATAAGCATGCTTGGTATTACTGTGAAATCCACTCTTTCTTGGAAACCCCACATTACAGGAATAGCTAAGTCTGCCTCTAAGAAACTGGGTGTCCTATTTAGATGTCGAGACTTCTTTTCTTCTGAACAGTTGCTCCGTTTATACAAAGGACTGATTTGTCCTTGTATGGAGTACTTCTCTTACATCTGAGGTGGGTCTAGCTCTGCAATCTTACTTGACAGAGTTGAGTCGAAAGTGGTTCAACTCATAAGCTGTCCTAGGCTAACTTCCAAAATTGACCTGCTTGCTCTAAGTCACAATGTTGGTTTACTTTCCCTTTTCTATAGTTATTACTTTGGGATTTGCTCCTCAAAGCTGGTTGCTTGTGTGCCCACACCACTAGCTAGACTATGCAATAATTGATAAGCCACTAAGTCATATGATAAGCTACTAAGTCATATGATTACTGTGCAGCCATAGGCAACTCAAGGGTGGGCCATTTTGATGCCTACTTCTTTCCCTACACATTGAGGCTATGGAACTTTCTACCTTCTCATGTCTCTCCCAATAATTATGACCTGGCATATTTCAAAAGACAGGTTTTTCACTTTCCCAAAAATTCGTAAACACTTTCCCGCCTTTTCTTTTTCCGTTTCATTATTCTCTTTATATTTAACTTACGGCCCGGCCTTGATGTGGACTTTTGTCCATTACTGGAGCATATCAGGCAAACTTCTTATCATTCTGTTCAGACAAGCAGTGACTATGCAACTCACTGCTCTCTGCAAAGTTTCATGCTAGATGACTTGTTGCCCAGTATCACAGATTACAATATGAGGTTAGTCTATTTGCCTGGCAACTAATCATCTTAAATTTCATTCATGTAGATGACTGGTTAAACATTTTCTGACCAATAATTTGTCATCTTACTTCAAGCCTTCCTTAATCAAAATGATTGCTAAATAGTTATATCATAGTCCCTAACCTACAATAAAGTGAATTTTAGGTAATGCCTATACAAGGACAAAAATCACATAATTTGTCTCAAAAGTAAAATTCCGACAAGTGCACTTAAAGTTAATGTACTGTACTCTCTTAACCTAGCTTAGGCTAGATGAGGTTTGGTTCAGCAGAAAGAGCATAGGCAAAACTGCAAAAAAGAGTCTCAAGCAACCTTAAACAACTGTATCTAATCAATCCTAACCTACTTAAACCTAACTAAAGTAAAGAAAAACCCTAATCTTGAGTATGCATGTTATAATCTATAATCTATCTCCACAGAGAAACAAATCATATGATAAGATTTTTGTCAATGTCATGTAATAAAAGCATTTCCCTAAATACACTTTTACCCTGATTTACCCTTTACCTGGGGAAGAGCATTTTGTTACACAGCTAATGTTAGCCATGACAGTAATTCAATATAAACTGACATGAAACTGAAAAAGTAAGAGCAATGGAAGTATTATAATCTTATACCACAAGTTAGTTGGGATGCAAGTTTGAATGGAGAAAAACTGGAGGTAGTGAAGTGTTTTAGATATCTGGCAGCAAATGGAACCATGGAAGCAGAAGTGAGTCACAGGGTGAGGAAGGGGGCAAAGGTTCTGGGAGCGATGAAGAATATGTGGAAAGAGAGAACATTATCTTAGAAAGCAAAAATGGGTATGTTTGAAGGAACAGTAGTTCCAACAATATTATATGGTTGCGAGGTATGGGCTATTGACAGAGTTGTACGGAAGAGGGTTTATGTGTTGGAAATGAAATGTTTACGGACAAGATGTGGGGAGAGATGGTTTGATCGAGTAAGTAATGTAAGGGTAAGAGAGATGTGTGGTACTAAAAAGAGTGTGTTGGAGAGAGCAGAAGAGGGTGTGTTGAAATGGTTTGTACATATGGAACGTACAAGTGAGGAAAGGTTGACAAAGAGGATATATGTGTCAGAGGTGGAGGGAGCAAGGAGAAGCGGGAGACCAAACTGGGGGTGGAAGGATGGAGTGAAAGGGATCTTGAGTGGTCGGGGCCTGAACATACAGGAGGGTGAAAGGCATGCATGGAATAGAGTGAATTGGAATGATGTGGTATACTGGAGTCAACATGCAGTCAATGGACTGAACCAGGGCATGTGAAACGTCTGGTGTAAACCATGGAAAGGCCTGTGGGGAATAGATATGAATAAGGAGCTGTGGTTTTGGTGCATTCCACATGACAGCTAGAGACTGAGTGTGAGCGAATGTGGTCTTTTTTTGGCTGTTTTCTGGCGCTACCTTGCTGATGCAGGGGGTGGCAATGCTATTTCCTGTGGGGCAGAGTGGTATCTGGAATGGATGGAGGTGAGTAAGCATGAATATGTACATATGTATATGTGTATATGCATGTGTATGTATATGTATGTATATATGTATGTGTCAATGTGTATATGTATGTATTGTGCATATATGTGCATGTATGTATATGTGTGTATATGAGTGGATGGATCTTTCTTCGTCTGTTTCCTGGCGCTACCTCACTTACCTCCAGACTTATCTTAGTTTAATATATCTAAACATTACACATGAGAAGCTTTACTTGTTAGAAATACAAAAGTCAAGAAGAATCACACCAGTGATATATCTTTTAATTACATGTCTCCCAATACAGCAATTTTTTGCCAAAATGAAAAATTTATTTAAATAACTGAAGATGGTGTACCGCTGGCAGCTGATTAAATACCATTTGTTCTACACATTCAGTTGTCAGAATGTCAAATGCTGTTTGAAATGGGTTAAGGTTATTAATAAAGGTAACATGAATAAGTTCTTAGAATGGTGCCATCAGAGAGAACAAGAAATAATGGATTTAAATTAGAAAAAAATAGATTCAGGTCGGATATGGGTAAAGACTGGTTCAGGAATAGGGTAGTAGATTTAAGGAATAAGTTGCCAGGTACAGTAGAGAAAGCTAGGTCTTGGGTAGCTTTAAACGAAGCTTGAATGTGTTTATGGGATCAGTCGGTTGGTTGTAGGGTGGACAGACTCACTACCTGCCTAGCATGGGCCAATAGGCCTCTTGCATTTTCTTCACTTCTTATGTTCTTATGAAATACTTCCTACAAGACGAATAACCAAGTTTCTGGAGAAAGTTGTGAAAAACACAACTTAAAGAATGTCACTCTTGCCTTTGTCTTGCAGGGAATAACTAACCAATGCATTCCAAGGACAATTATGTGGATGAAAAGGCTATCTTTTGCGTGAAAAACCTTCCATATCAACCATGACATATTATTGTGAAAGAACTTTTCTCAACACATACAGTTCAATATGATATAAATCCAATTCTTATGACGTCAGATGTGCCCTCAAGGGAATGAGCAGTCATCACATGACCACTTTTGGGTCCGTGAAACAAAGGGAAAAAACTCCAACAATATAATTAACATTTAAGTCTGCATACTTACTTTGTAGAAAGGGTATTAATTGATCCTGTTATGACCATCATGAAGGCCAGAAAGATCTGTTTCTTGGTCCACGCCATGAGAGAGAGAGGAAGGCGACTGAGTATGTGTGAAGAGATATGGACGTACTTATTACCCGTCCTGATCAGCTGACAGTCAGCTGTGTGACACTGCCTGTAGTAGTGGTCGCTTACGCTCTCGAACCGTGTGACGCCCTCCTTGCTCAACCTATCAAAAGATATTCCCGAGTTAGAAGTATTCAGTACTTTACTGATATTCATTATGTGATTTGTACTCTTAAATCATACCGATACAATTTATTTTTTATTCACCTTTCATGAAATCAGAGGTACATTCTCCTCTCCCTTCTCGCTCTGATATTCATTATATTTCAAAACATTAAGTGCTCCGTTTACCATCATTTAGTAATATGCATTTAGTAATATGCAATACGAAATAAGTAACCACCAGTCCTTTGTCTTGTATAATAACGTCAGACCCATAAGCCGGATCTTTGAATCATTGATATTGAAGTAACTCATCTTTCGCTCATAATGTCTAAAAAAGAAAAAAAAAAATGCTGAGCAAGATGTCGTTGGAGATAGGTATAGTGACAAGAGGCGCTGAACTA
This sequence comes from Panulirus argus, assembly GCA_038088735.1. NCBI lineage: Eukaryota > Metazoa > Arthropoda > Malacostraca > Decapoda > Palinuridae > Panulirus > Panulirus argus. Next base: position 42,023 of record JAYMFT010184393.1, read on the forward strand.
CAGACTGGTCTCAGTAACGACTGTGGTGTGCAAGGCTCTGGGAAAGATAACAGTGTAACAAATTTTCCCTTTTTTTTCCTAGGTTAAATATGTTATTTTCTAATTGATTATGCTAAATAAGTATAAAAATGGCTATTATTTCCTTGAAACTTTGCTTTTGTGATCAGGACAG
>JAYMFT010184394.1:0-25923 GCA_038088735.1 Panulirus argus
ATATATATATATATATATATATATATATATGTGTGTGTGTGTGTGTGTGTGTGTGTGTGTGTGTGTGTGTGTGTATATCAAACATTAAAGAGATCTCGGAGGAAGTAAGGTAAACATTGACATACCTTGTGAGGGAGGGCTTGAAGTGGAACCCTGTGTGGGAGGTTCTGTGTGGCCATCATCTGTGGTCATGTCTGTGGAGACCCCCTCATCTGTGGTGCTCTCGTCGGTGATGAGGCTGTCGTCTGTGGTGCTATCGTCTGTGGAGCCACTGCTGTCTGTGGAGCTACTGCTGTCTATGGAGCCACCGTCTGCAGGATCTGTCGAAGACACCACCGGGTTCAGCGGTCTTGCGGCAGACGGCGTGATGGATGGACGCCCGCAGGCGAAGGCGAACGGACCCCTGAGCACGACCCTTGCGCGTCAAGGTCTAAAGCCCTGAAGGGAGTCTCTAAAGCCCTGAAGGGGTCTCTGAAGCACTTAGGAGTCTCTGAAGCACTTAGGGGGTCTCTGAAGCCCTGGAGGGGTCTCTTAAGTTCTTTGCAGGGTCTCTGAAGCCCTGAAGGGGTCTCTGAAGCACTTAGGGGATCTCTGAAGCACTTAGGGGTTTCTGAAGCCCTTAGGGGTCTTGACACCCTGAAGGGGTCATCAGAAGCCCTGAAGGGTGTCTCTGAAGCCCTTACGCTTTCTCTGAATCCCTGAAGGAGTCTTTGAAGAACTTAGGGGTCTCTGAAGACCTGGAGGGGTCTCTTAAATCCTTTACGGGATCTCTGAAGCCCTGAAGGGGTCTCTGAAGCCCTTAGGGGGTCTCTGAAGCCCTAGAGGGGTCTCTTAAGTCCTTTACGGGATCTCTGAAGCCCTGAAGGGGTCTCTGAAGCACTTAGGGGTCTCTAAAGCACTTAGGGGTTTCTCTGAAGCCCTGGAGGGGTCTCTTAAGTTCTCTACAGGGTCCCTGAAGCCCTGAAGGGGGGTCTCTGGGGCCCTTAGAGGGTCTCTGAAGCTCTGAAGAGGTCTCTGAAGCCCTGAAGGGGTCTCTTAACGTCTTTACAGGGCCTCTAAAGCTCTGAAGGGGTCCCTGAAGTCCTGAAGGGGTCTCTGAAGCACTTAGGGGGTCTTTGAAGCCCTTAGGGGTCAACGAAGCCCTGGAGGGATCTCTTAAGGTCTTTACGGGGTCTCTGAAGCCCTTAGGGGGTCTCTTAAGCCCTTAGGGAGTCTCTGAAGCCCAAAAGGGGGTCTCAGAAGCCCTGAAGGGGATCTCTGAAGCTTTTACACTGTCTCTGAAGCCCTTAGGGGGTCTTTGAAGCGCTTAGGGGGTCTCAGAAGCCCTAAAGGGATCTCTGAAGCCTTTACGCTGTCTCTGAAGCCCTGAAGGGGTCTCTTAATTCCTTTACGGGATCTCTGAAGCCCTGAAGGGGTCTTTGAAGTCCTGAAGGGTTCTCTGAAGTCCTTAGGGGTCTCTGCAGCCCTGAAGGGTTCTCTGAAGTCCTTAGGGGGTCTCTAAAGCCCTGAAGGGTTCTCTGAAGTCCTTAGGGGTCTCTGAAGCCCTGAAGGGGTCTCTGAAGCCCTGAAGGGGGTCTCTGAATCCCTGAAGGGGTCTCTGAAGCACTTAGTGTGTCTCTAAAGCCCTTAGAGGGTCTCTAAAGCCCTTAGAGGGGTCTGAAACTCTGGAGGGATCTCTTAAGTTCTTTAAGGGGTCTCCAAAGCCCTTAGGGGGTCTCTGAGCCCTGAAGAGGGTCTCTGAAGTCCTGAAGGGGGTCTTTGAAGTCCTGAAGGGGATCTCTGAAGCCCTTACGCTGTCTCTGAAGCCCTGAAGGGGTCTCTGCAGCACTTAGGGGTCTTTGAAGCTCTGAAAGGGATCTATGAAGCCCTAAAGGGGATCTCTGAAACCCTTACGCTGTCTCTGAATCCCTGAAGGGGTCTCTGAAGCACTTAGGGGTCTCTAAAATCCTGAAGGGGATCTCTGAAGCCCTGAAGGAAGTCTCAGAAGCCCTGAAGGGGATCTCTGAGGCCCTTACGTTGTCTTTGAATCCCTGAAGGGATCTCTGAAGCACTTAGGGGTCTCTAAAGCCCTGAAGGGAGTCTCTGAAGCCCTTACGCTTTCTCTGAAGCCCGGAAGGGGTCTCTGAAGCACTTAGTGGTCTCTGAAGCTCTTAGGGGGTCTCTGAAGCCCTGGAGGAGTTGCCTGAAGCCCTTTAAGAGGTCAGATCTAATGGTTCAGAGCCATCGCAGAACGCACGAATGGTACCGTCGTTGTCTGGAGGTTATCATTCAAGTGCAACTAGCCATATCGCCTGCCCCGGCTGACCACCGAGGACTCGCCACACACCCGACCGACCAACTCACCTCCGTCGTCATACACGAGTTCTTCCTCCTTAACGGCGACATCCTCTAGATCGACCCCTACGCGTAGGGCGGGGTTCCTCTGCACCTCATGCTGTGCTGACTTGATGCCCTCTTGCACGGAACCCAGAGGCGGCACCTGGGAACACAAGAAGCACGAAAATATATTTGTACCCTGACACCTGAACATGTCCCTCCCCCAGACCTGAACTTTGATAAGACACTCTTGGGGTCATTACTAGCTGCGTCCTGGGGTGGGTATTGCTCCAGTTTGTGTTGGTCTTACGATCTACGGGGGGATCTCTGTGAGAATCTCTAGGAGAAAATCAAGAAAGGGGTCTTTGCCTAAGGTGTCGCCCGCTGAGTCTGACTGTCCGAATGCAGAAGGTAGAACTACTTCTCGTATGTGTCTCTCCCTCGAGTTGCAAAAGATCGTCGTTGCATAATTGCTCGAAAGCTCACAGCAAAGAAAATGGGAAGAAGAACTAGAACTACAACTTACCAGGCCGGCTGACGCTACCGCCACGAGAAGGAAAATGAGGGAGAAGGTCTTCATCTGAAGGTACACTGGTGGCCTCGACTGTCAAAAGAAAACGGAAACACAGCTCAGAAAAATACTGAAAGTAATTCACTTTTTTTCGATAAATACATCAAGAACGACATAGACAGAAATAAGTACCGTAAATTCAGGAATAAACACCGTTTTACCATAGCAGTACAGAGGAGGGTCGTCTCAAATACTCGTCAGGTTCCAGTTCTTATTTGGGCTCTTTCTGAGACACGCCCCCCGTCTTGCATAGGGCTCAAAAGTATCTTTTCTTTTTCCACCCTTCTGAATATTTAACACTCAGACTATCACACGCCCTCTACGGGCTTGCTTGTAGTAGTCAGGGTTCGATCAGACACTAAGAGAGGCACTTCAATCCATCTTGTAAACCACAGGTCACGTAAACCATATGTCACATATTGTAAACTATAGGTCAACTATTGTAAACCACAGGTCAAATATTGTAAACCACAGGTCAAATATTGTAAACCACAAGTTAGGTTTTCCAAACCATTGGTCAACGATTGTAAAACATAAGTTTTGTAAACCACAGGTCAAATATTGTAAAACAAGATTTAAGTTTTCTAACCCATTGGTCAGCTATTGTAAAACACAAGTTAAATTTTGTAAGCCACATGTCATATTCTGTAAATCACAAGTTAAGTTTTCTAAACTATTCGTCAAACACTGTATATCACAAGTTAAGTTTTGCAAACCGCAGGTTAAATATTGTAAATCGCAAGTTAAGTTTTGTAAAACATGGGTCAAGTGTTGTAAATCATAAGTTACGTTTTATGAACAGCAGGTTAAGTATTGCAAATCACAAGTTAGACTTTGCAAACTACAGGTCAAATGTTGTGAAGTACAGGTCACATTCTGAACCACAGGTCAAATATTGTTAACCACTGGTCAAATATTGTAAACCACGGAACAAATATTGTCAACCAATGGTCAAATATTGTAAACCACAGGTTACATATTGTAAACCAATGGTCAGATATTGTAAACCACAAGTCAGATATTGTAAACCACAGGTCAAATATTGTAAACCACTGGTCAAATATTGTAAACTACAGGTCATATATTGTAAACCACTGGTCAAAGTCTTATAAATCACAGGTCAAACATTGTAAACCCAGGTTAAATATTGTAAACCATAGGTCAAATATTGTAAACCACAGGGCAAATATTGAAAACCATAGGTCAAATATTATAAACCACAAGTAATATATTGTAAACCACACATCACATATTCTAAACCACAGCACAAATATTGTAGACCACAGGTCAAATATTGTAAACCACAAGTCAGATATTGTAAACCACAGGTCACTAATTGTAAACCACGTGTCAAATCTTATAAACCACATGTCTAATATCATAAACCCTGGTCAAATATTGTAAAACACAGATCATATATTGTAAACCATAGGTCAAATATTGTAAACCACAGGTCATATATAGTAAAACACTGGTCAAATATTCCACCTACAAATCTCCACATGTTTGGGGTACAACTTCCAGGCTCCACATGCCTATGGAACAATTTCCAGGCTCCAGAGGTTTCCTCTTATCCTTCTTGCTTGTCTGTTCCGCAGTCTTATGGGGAAAAGTTAAGAAGAGGAAAACAGCCAGTCAGTGGAACATTCAGGTAAATCCAAAGACCTGACGAAGGACTTTCAGGTAAATCCAGTTACCTGACGAAGGACAGTCAGGTACATTCAATTGCCTGACGAAGGACATTCAGGTAAATCCAGTTGCCTGACGAAGGACAGTCAGGTACATCCAATTGCCTGACGAAGGACATTCAGGTACATTCAGCGAGCTGACGAAGAACAGTCAGCTACATCCAATGACCTGGCGAAGGACAGTCAGGTACATCCAATGACCTGACGAAAGACTTTCAGGTAAATCCGGTTAACAGACGAAGAACAGTCAGGTAAATCCACTGACCTGACGAAGAACGGTCAGCTACATCCAGTGACCTGATGAAGAACAGTCAGGTACATCCAATGACCTGACGAAGGACTTTCAGGTAAGTCCGGTTACCTGACGAAGAACAGTCAGGTAAATCCAATGACCTGACGAAGAACGTTCCACTTCAGTGTTTTGGCACAATCCACAGGACCTCAACATAACGTTTGAATCAAAAAAAAAAAAAAAGAATACTACAAAGACGTTCATCTCTTTCAGAAATGAGACGAACGCATTATTTGACATTTTCTCTGAAGGGGTGTAAGGAGGGAGTCTCAGCAGTCAGAGCCGAAATGAACTCCTGTAGTCTGTCTAGCTAGGATGTTCGTGTCTGGCCAGGTTTTCTGGAGGTGCACCCCAGTGGACGAGGAGGGAAGCTGACAGGTCCGTCAAGACCGATTGGAAATATTCTGAGGAAACAAAGGGAGTGAATGAATTGTTTATCTGTGGACCGTGTGATGTGTGAGGAGAAGAGCTCAAGAACTGTTCATGGGGAGAAAGACTACACCTGGCAGCACCCGTGGTCTATGTCGAAGCAAATCAGACAATTTTAGCAACTAAAAACATAAAAAAGAAATATCTTCTTAAGACCTATAGACACAAAAAAGTAAGCATGTGTATGTATACAGCTCTATAGATGCATGCAGTGCCATTGTATTCTACTGCAGCTTACACTAGTGGCAGGTTGAGGTGTACAGTAATTCCTCTAACTATAGAGTAAGCTCGGGAATTTAGTGCATGGTTAGGATTAGGAGTTAAGAATACGATTGGGAATTTCGTGCATGTAAGGCACACAATCTGTCTAATCTCTTAGCTAGAGAAATGACATCAATTTCTCCTCCTTTTCCAGTAATGGATTCGACGACGATATACTTCGTCTCTTGATGACAAAACAATTCCTTTTTTTTTTTCTCTTCTTCTCTTCCTTAATTCCACCTTAATAACTGACACGTTTCGCCTCCTGCACAATCCTTTTTCCTCTACTTACAGTCTCTTTTCATGCGGTCCAGAAAGCACTTCTCTCTTCGAACACAAGGATCAGATGGCATCCCTCCTCATGTTCTGAAAGAGGGCGCCCCCGTGAGCTTGCGCCTGTCCTTGCTCGTCTTTCCCAGTTCTGCTTGAAAGACCCAATATTTGTCCTTCATCTTTGGAACATGCATTGCCACAGCTTGTCCAAAGGAAGGGTGATCGTTCTGACCCCTCTAGTCACCAAAATAACTTTTGATCGCTTCTGATACTTCCTGAATTCTAGAATCTCTTTTCTTTCGACACTTATTTTCTTAAACATCTCGAGATTCGGTCTTCTCCCACTCTAGACAGTCCTCTCCTGTCTTATTCACTGTTTCTGGTAGGATGTGGGGAATCCTGCGTCGTAGTCCTTGGTATGAAGAGCTTTTTGACGGGGTATGACGTTAGGATTCTGATTCCCAAGCTTCCCACTTTTGCCTTTCCACCTCTAAACCCTGTTCCCATCTTCTCTGACCCCTTTTTAAGAGTGGTGTCTCTTAGGTCTTATCCTGTATCGAACACTTGCATATTTCTTAAACGTTTTCCTTTTTTTTGACAATCCAATGCACACACATAAGCTGACACATAAGCACTGCGTTCCTCACATTTCTTTTCAAAATCCGTTCCATTTTCTTTTGTTCGATATACGGAATCTCTCCTCCCAGTTGCCTATTTAAGACTTCAATTTAGGTGTTCCAGTTAAGACCCACAAAACTCAGTTTCTTCCTAGTTCACTTTGTAAAAACCCTCATGATCACCCTGTCTCACGATAAATTATCCTTCGCATTAACCCCCACTGTACACATTTAGCCAAGTTTACTTCTAAGAAAGTGGGAGCCCTGTTAAGATTCTCCGTTTACACAGACAGCAGGTCCGTCTTTTGTAGGGAGGAGGTTCTAACTCCACATACTTGCCAGAATCGAACTCCGAAACAATCTTGACTTAGCAACTCTCCCAGTCTGACCTGAGGACTGGAACCCGCTGGCCCTATACCACAATGCTGGTTCACTTTCTCTCTTCTATAGGTATCACTCCTGTTTCAGCTCCCGAGGGTTGGCTGGTTATCTGTCCTCCTGCCATCATCAGAACCACATGATACTCAGGCAGCCACTGCGTCATATGAATATTGTGTGGCCTTCTGCAACTCTTTCTATATTTCTTTTTCTTTCTTTTCTAAATGCGAAAAGCTTTGGAAAGTCTCCCATCTCATGTCCACTGTAACAGCCGCGATCTGCACGTTTAGTAATTGCCTCCACGATTCTTAGATTATCTTTCCCACTTCGCACTTCTTTTCTATCACTTCTTTGTTTTTTTCTTAATACGATATATGACACACTGACACACACACATAAGCGAGTGTATGTGTGTGTGTGTGTGTGTGTGTACACAAACAGAGGGGAAAAAGACATGGTACATATGAACAAGGTAAAGAGTTGGGCAATACTGACGGTACTATAGCTGTCTCTCCCGTAGACAAAACAACTCTCTTTGGTTCCCTTTTCTCCTCAAACTCCACCCTGGATGACTCTAACATTCCTTCACCCCCTGATGTTCCTCTTCTGTGTAATTGTCCATGAGATATCCAAAGCTTTTGACGGAGTGTGGCATCGGGGCCTCATTTCTAAGCTCCCGTATTTCAGCTTCCCTCCCTCACGTTGCTCCCTCATATCTAGCTTCCTCTCAAGCCGATCTATCTCTGTGGTTATTGATGGATCAGCTTTTCCCCTTTCTCCATCAAAAGCTGTGTCACTCAAGGTTCTGTCCTGTCCCCTACACCTTTTCCTCCTTTTTCAATGATATCCTTTCTGCTACAGATAATTAAATGCACTCATACACTGACGACTCAGTACTGTATTCCTCCACATCCTTCAATTATGTTTTTTCTCTCACTCGATCTGCATCTCGTCTCAACACAACTTTCTCAATATACTCAGACTTGGGGTACATGAAATCAGGATTTTTTTTTTTAATGCCTCCAAGACCACGTTTATGTAATTCCACTTCTTGACGCAGTGAGCATGCTTGGTATTACTGTAACATCCTCACTCTCTTAAAACCTCACATTACGTAAATAGCTAAGTCTGCCTATAAGAAACTGAGAGTCCTGTTTAGACATCCAACTTTCTTTTGTTCCGAACAGTTGCTCCGTTTATACAAAGGATTGATCTGTCCTTGTATGGAGTACCGCTCTCACATTTGGAATGGTTCTAGCTCTGTATCCTTACTTGCCAGAGATGAGTCGAAAGCAGTCTGGCTTGTAAACTGTCCCAAGCTAACTTCCAAACTTGGCCCCCTTGCCCTACGCCGCAATGTTGGCTCACTTTCCCTCTTCTATAGGTATTACTTTTGTTTTTGCTCCCGAGGGCTGGCTGCTTGTGTGCTCCCACCACTAGTTAGACCACGCAGTACTCGGCAAGCTGCTGCGTCACTTAATTATTGTGTGACCGTTGGCATTTCAAGGGTGGGCCGTTTTGATAATTGTTTCTTTTTATTTCCTACACCTCGGAGCTTTGGAACTCTCTCCTTTCTCATGTTTTTCCCAATAACTATGACCTGGTTAATTTCAAAAGACAGGTCTTTTCACTTCCTCCGAAATTCGTAAATACTTTCCCTTGTCTTTTCTTTATCACTTTCACAATCCTCTCTATATTTCAATCAAGGTCTGGCCTTCATGTAAACTTCTGTCCGTTATTGGAGCCTTCAGCGAAAAGAAAAGAATATACGCCTCCTGATTCCTTCATGTTGACGAACACACAGGCCCGGACTGTGCGGCAGGATCTGTTAGAACATAAACTACCGTATGACAAAGTATTTGTTGTGAGGAATATATATCAAAGCGATCATTAAAACCTAGCATGGCATTAGCCTAGACACACGCACCCTAACCTAGGAAATATGTGGATTAGCATATTCAAACGTCTGCCAACATCGTCTTATTAATCAAAGTTTTTCACGACAAAAATGCACCAAATTATTGCCACGGGATTACTTCCAACGGTCGGCGGAAACAATGTAATCCACTTAACCATATTCGAATTATATAATACCAACTCGCATAGCACCATTCCTCAAGTACTCTCTGCCCGATATATATATATATATATATATATATATATATATATATATAATCACCATTATATATGGACAGCGTAGCAATTCATCGCACCACTGAATGAAAAAAAGATGGGGAAAAATAATGGAAATACGAACGCAGAACTCACGGAGAGATGGCGCGTGCGTCGGGAGGCGAGGGTTGGCTCGGACTGGCGCTTGAGGGTGGCAGTTGACGCCGTTAATTAGCTCGTCCCAACACCGCTCTCTTATCACCAGTGACGTCACTGGGGGGGCTGTCAATTCCTCATCGCTATGACGTCACTCTCTCTCTCTCTCTCTCTCTCGTAAAGTTGGTTTACCGAATGTGGCGAAATGCCAGACCTACTCGATTCTTAGACCGAAATTCACCACAACAGTGGACCGAATTGCATCCCCTGTCGCATTATTGCAGGCTGTGGTGCAATGTCGTAATCAGGGTCATCAATGGCACTCCACCTCCCTTTGATTCCCAGTTCTCGTGTGTGGGACCCCTTCTTTCCTAGACTTTGTTGCAAAGGAACCTAATATGCAATTATGCACACACGCCTCAAGAATGCATCGATGGGAAACCATTTGGAAGAAGGGACGAGTGTTTGGAGGGTGAGAGGCTGTCAGCGTGGCTTGGAAATGCACGACGAGATCGTTGTGGTATACGCGGGGCGACGTAGGTAATGTCAGTTGGCAGAATCAGAGTATATGAGGTCAGGGTGAACCATGGCATTGTTTGAGGATGTGTGCAAATATGGTCGTTGTTTGTCTGCTCCTGTGTTACCGGACTCCCACCTGCTTGTGGTACCACCGCGAGTGATTGGTCACTTTTTAGCGAGGCTGCGCCATAGTCTGTTGACCAAAGGGTGTTTACAGTCTCATCGAGAAACTTCTCAGTCCAATAGGATGCCATCATTTCTCTGCTACTGAAAGCAGAGCAGCCTTGAAGCTGTAGGAGCCCGTTAGATAACTATACCCAAGGCTTGCATATTTTTTTTTTTCTAGGTTGAAGGCTTCAGTCACGGACAAAAGTCAACGTCAAGGCCGGGCCTTAATGGAAATACAGAGGTAATTATGGAACGTAAAAAGAAAAGACAAGGGAAAGTATTTACGAATTTTTCGAAAAATAGAGCGACCTGTCTTTTGAAATGTGCCACATCATAGTTATTGGGAAAGACATGGGAAGGTAGAGAGTTCCAAATCTTCGACGTGCAGGGAAAGAAGCAGGTATCAAAACGGCCCACTCGTGAGTTATTGACTCTGAACTCATTTCGAAAAACTGTTCAAAAATGCCAATTTCTCGGAACAAGTTGATGGATTGAGCAACATATTTCCGCCACGTATCGCAGGAGTGAGCCACTGGCTGTGCTAGGCTACACCAGGCCCCTTGTTATCAGCAGGACTTCCCTCCCTCCCTCCCTCCCTAGTGCCCACGGTAAGTTCTGTTGCAAGATAACAAGATAATGAGTACGGGTCATGTTGACGGACACGCCAATTTATTGATAACCGGGATGATGCCTCCAGCGGTACCCAAATTTATTTTTTCATTATTATTATTTATTAAGTATCATTCTTCTTTATGGTAGTTTCCCGCAAGTGATTATTTTGTGCTGGATATGAAATCGCTTTTGGATTAAGATTGGGAATGACTGAAAATGGCTAAAGGTGACATTTTTATAGGTACAGAAAGATCCTCTGTTGGTATGAGTTGAGCACTACAAAGGACACAAAGGCTAAACCTTGAACATTAATGGAAAGCTATTTCTTTTTTTGTGTCGTAAGTTACAAATCTCCATATTTATGGATGTTTATGGAATGTATATATTACGACTTTAGTACAGGGGCGGGTATAAAAATTCTCGGGGGGAGGGGTTAAAATCTATTTTGAGGGTGGCAGAGGAGTTGAAGGGGTGTCTGGCCATCGACTCATGTTGTGGTGTCGGGGTGGGAGGTGGAGAACAAATCAGGAGCCGATTAAAACGATCATCGCCGTTACGATGTGACGACATACGCTATATCGGTAATGTACAAGTGCGTACCACCTTATCATCCACTCTTTCATGGAAACCCCACGTTACGGGATTGGCTAAGTCTGTCTCTAAGAAACTGGGTGTCGTGTTTAGATGTCGAAACTTCTCCTCTGAACAGTTGCTCCGTTTATTCAAGGGACTGATTCCTCCTCCACACTGTGCAGTGCAATTTACCTTCGTGTGGGAGACCGCACAGCACTGCTGTGGTTACGTATAATACCATCAATCACACCTTTCTTCCACACATTCCTCAATTTAACCAGGATCTTCGCCCCCTCACCCACCCTATGGCTAACTTTAGCCTCCATGGTTCCATTCGATGCCACGTCTTCTCCCAGTTATCTGAAACGTTCCACATCCTCCAGGTTCTCTCTAGTTTCCTCTAACTTCACCTTGGATGACTCTAACATGCCTTCACCCCATGATGCTCCTTTTACTAATCCTATGCCCCTCCACGTAATCTCTTTTCGATCTGTCCGAAAAGCGCTTCTTTCTCTGGATACAAGCAAAGCTCATGGTCTTGATGGCATCCATCCCCGTGTACTGAAAGAGTGTGTCTCTGAATTTGCATCTGTGCTTGCTCGTCTGTTCCGTTTCTGTTTGAAAACCGGAACTTTTCCTTCTTCTTGAGTTGATACATACCATCATTAAGAAGGGTGACCGTTCTGACCCCTCCATCTATCGTCCTGTTGCTTTGACATCTTTGATTTCCAAAGTCTTTGAATTCCTCCTCAACTCCCATATTCCCGGACATCTTGAATCACACAGTCTTCTCTGTGATCATCAGTAAGGTGAGATTCAATGGTGATATTCTTTCCAATCTTACTAGTGCCTGGTCATGACCCCTGAAAGAATTTGGGGAATCCTATGTAGTTGCCCTTGACATATCGAAGCTTTTGTTAAATTGTGCCATGGGGACGAACTCCGGCCACTCCTACCGCCTAATACCACTTCTTTCCTCAGTAACTCAACTCTGTGAACAGGGTCTCATCTCTCAACTTCCCTGTTTTGACTTCCCTCCCTCACTTTGCTCCCTCATATCTAGCTTTTTCTCCGACCGATTTATCTCCATAGTTGTTGATGGATCAGCTTCTCCTCTTTTCTCCATCACCAGCAGTGTCCCTCAAGGCTCTGTCTTGCCTCCTCCACTTTTTCTCCTTTTTATCACGATATCTTCTCTGTGCTCCAGAGAACTGGAAACTCGTGTGCCCCCACCACCAGGTAGACCACGCAATACTCAGCAAGCTGCTGCGTCACATGATTACGATTACTGTGTGGCCGTTGGAAACTCATGGGTGGGCCGTTTTGATAACCGTTTCTTTCCCTACACCTCAAAGCTTTAGAACTTTCTACCCCTTCATGTCTTTCCAAGTTACTATGATTTGGCACCATTTTAAAGCACAAGTTTTTCACCTCCTTCAAAATTCGTAAGTTCTTTCCCTTGTCTCCTCTTTTTCTCTTTCATTAAACTCTCTATATTACAATTAAGGCCCGGCCTTGATGTGGACGTTTGTCCTTGACTGGAGCCTCCGATGAAAAATTGGAAAATCCAGCCAACCTGTGTCTCGCACCCCTCATAATCTTCATTATCATATTTTACTCACATCAACTCAACTTCCTCGTTTCACACGCACTACCAAACTCAGAAGCCAGACCTAGAATATTCACACTAACGTCTGTCAGCAGAGTGGCGGCATCAGCATATAACAAATGATTTAACTCCTAGGCTTCCCTCACCCTCAACAGACTGCAAAGCCGCACCTAATTACAAAACCATCTTATTTCCTTCTCTTACCATCCCGTCCGAAACGGATTAAACAGCCATAATGATAACACACGCCCTTGCCGCAGACCAGCCTTCACCTTGGACCACTTATCCTCCTCTCTTCCTACTCGCACCCGCGCCATATTTAGAGAACCTCCTCACTACTCCTCTTCCCACAAAATATATTCGTAACACTTTCCATAGAGCATCTCTGTCAACCCAACCATATGGTTTCTCCTGATTCAAAAATACTCCATAAAGATCCTTCTCTTTCTCGAGGTATTTCTTGAAGGCAAAGTGCCTGATCCACACATCCTCTATATCGCCTGAGACCACATCGTCCCTCTACCCTTGTGACGACACATATCCCGCAATATTCAAGCGGTAGTGGGCGATGAACAGTTCATTGGGGTCCTAGAAATCCTGTCCTACCCGACCTAAATCTGCCAAAGTCTTGACTCCAAATTAACTTTTTGAATTTAATCATACATCACTTCTTAACCTATTTGGGTAAATATTGTGTCCACTCCTAACGTTTCTCTCTTTTTAGCTAAGCACAAGTTAGCCTTGCATTAGGAGCCTAGGAAAGTACCGTAACTTTAGCCAGCCTAGCCAAGTTAGTCAAACTGTAGCTAACCTAGCTTACGTTAGTCTTAACTCTAGATAACCTAGCTTATGATAGTCTTATCCCTAGCCAACCTATCTTATGTTAGTCTTAACTCTAGCTAATCTAGCTTATGTTAGTCTCAACTCTAGCTAACCTAGAACATGTTAGTCTTAGCCCTAGCTAACCTGGAACATGTTAGTCTTAACTCTAACTAACCTAGCATATGCTAGTCTAAATCTAGCTAACCTAGCATATGTTAGTCTAACTCTAGCTACCCTAGCGTATGTCAGTCTTAACTCTAGCTTACCTAGCTTATGTCAGTCTTAACTCTAGCTAACCTAGCATATGTCAGTCTTAACTTTAGCAAACCTAGCATATGTCAGTCTTAACTCTAGCTAACCTAGCATATGTTAGTCTAACTCTAGCTAACCTAGCATATGTTAGTCTAACTCTAACTAACCTAGTATATGTCAGTCTTAACTCTAGCTAACATAGCTTAAATTAGTCCAAACTCTAGCTAACCTAGCATATGTCAGTCTTAACTCTAGCTAATCTAACATATGTCAGTCTTAACTCTAGCTAACCTAGCATATGTCAGTCTTATTTCTAGCTAACCTAGCATATGTTACTCTTAACTTTAGCTAACCTAGCATATCTTAGTCTAACTCTGATTAATCTAGTCTATGTTAGTCTTAGCTCTAGCTAGCCTAGCTTATGTTAGTCTTAACTCTAGGTAAACTAGCTTATGTTAGTCTTAACTCTAGCTAACCTAGCACATGTTAGTCTTAACTCTAGCTAACCTAACATATGTTAGTCTAACTCTAACTAACCTAGCTTATGTTAGTCTTAACATTATCTAATCTGGCTTAAATTAGTCCAAACTCTGGCTAACCTAGCATATGTCAGTCTTACCTCTAGCTAATCTAACATATGTTAGTCTTAACTCTAGCTAACCTAGCATATGTCAGTCTTAACCCTAGCTAACCTAGCATGTTAGTCTTAACTCTAAATAACCTAGCATATGTTAGTCTTAACTCTAGCTAACCTAGCTTATGTTAGTCTGACTCTAACTAACCTAGCATATGCTAGTCTTAACTCTAGCTAACCTAGTATATGTTAGTCTAACTCTTACTAAACTAGCATATGTTAGTTTAACTAACCTAGTGTATGTCAGTCGTAACTCTAGCTAACCTAGCTTAAATTAATCCAAAGTCTAGCTAACCTAGCATATGTCAGTCTTAACTCTAGCTAACCTAGCATATGTCAGTCTTAACTCTAGCTAACCTAGCTTATGTTAGTCTTAACTCTAGCTAACCTAGCATATGTTAGTCTAACTCTAACTAACCTTGGATATGTTAGTCTTAACTCTAGCTAACCTAGCTTGAATTAGTCCAAACTCTAGCTAACCTAGCATATGTAAGTCTTAACTCTAGCTAAACTAGCATATGTTAGTCTTAACTCTAGCTAACCTAGCATATGTTAGTCTAACTCTAACTAACCTAGGATATGTTAGTCCTAACTCTACCTAACTTAGCTTAAATAAGTCCAAACTCTAGCTAACCTAGCATATGTGAGTCTTAACTCTAGCTAACCTACCATATGTTAGTCTAATTTTAGCTAACCTAGCATATGTTAATCTAACTCTAACTAACTTTGTATATGTTAGTCTTAACTCTAGCTAACCTAGCTTGAATTAGTCCAAACTCTAGCAAACCTAGCATATATCAGTCTTAACTCTAGCTAACATAGCATAAGTCATTCTTAACTCTAGCTAAACTAACATATGCCAGTCTTAACTCTAGCTAACCTAGCTTATGTTAGTCTTAACTCTAGCTAACCTAGCTTATGTTAGTGTAACTCTAACTAACCTATTCTATGTTAGTCTTAACTCTAGCTAACCTAGCATATGTTAGTCTTAGCTCTAGATAACCTACCATATGTTAGTCCTAACTCTAGCTAGCCTAACATATGTTAGTCTAACTCTAGCTAACTTAGCATATGTTACTCTTAACTCTAGCTAACCTGGCTTATGTAAGTCTTAACTCTAGGTAACCTAGCATATGTTAGTCTTAACTCTAGCTAACCTAGCATATGTTAGTCTAACTCAAGCTAACCTAGCATATGTTAGTCTCAACTCTAGCTAACCCAGCATATGTTAGTCTTAACTCTAGCTAACCTAGATTATCTTTGTCTAACTCTAACTAACATAGTCTATGTTAGTCTTAACTCTAGCTAGCCTAGCTTATGTTAGTCTTAACTCTTGCTAAACTAGCTTATATTAGTCTTAACTCTAGCTAACCTAGCATATGTTAGTCTTAACTCTAGTTAACCTATGTTAGTCTAACTCTAACTAAACTAGCATATGTTAGTTTTAACTCTAGCTAACCTAGCTTAAATTAGTCCAAACTCTCGCTAACCTAGCATATGTCAGTCTTAACTCTAGCTAATCTAAAATATGTCAGTCTTAACTCTAACTAACCTAGCATATGTTAGTCTTAACTCTAGCTAACCTAGCTTAAATTAGTCCAAACTCTCACTAACCTAGCATATGTCAGTCTTAACTGTAGCTAATCTAAAATATGTCAGTCTTAACTCTAGCTAACCTAGCATATGTTAGTGTTCACTCTAGCTAACCTAGCATATGTTAGTCTTAACTCTAACTAACATAGCATATGTTAGTCTTTACTCTAGCTAACCTAGCTTATGTTGATCTAACTCTAATTAACCTACCCTATGTTAGTCTTAACTCTAGCTAACCTAACATATGTTGGTCTCACTCTAATTAACCTAGCATATGTTAGTCTAACTCTAACTAACCTAGAGTATGTTAGTCGTAACTCTAGCAAACCTACCTTAAATTAATCCAAAATCTAACTAACCTAGCATATGTCAGTCTTAACTCTAGGTAACCTAGCATGTCAGACTTAATGCTTGCTAACCTAGTTTATGTTAGTCTTAGCTCTAGCTAACCTGGCATATGTTAGTCTAACTCTAGCTAACCTAGCATATGTTAGTCTTAACTTTAGCTAACCCAGCATATGTTAGTCTTAACTCTAGCTAACCTAGCATATCTTAGTCTAACTCTAACTAACCTAGTCTATGTTAGTCTTAACTCTAGCTAGCCTAGCTTATAGCCTAGCTTATGTTAGTCTAACTCTAACTAACCTAGTGTATGTTAGTCTTAACTCTAGCTAACCTAGAATATGTTGGTCTCACTCTAATTAACCTAGCATATGTTAGTCTAACTCTAACTAACCTAGTGTATGTTAGTCGTAACTCTACCAAACCTAGCTTAAATTAATCCAAAATCTAGCTAACCTAGCATATGTCAGTCTTAACTTTAGCTAACCTAGCATATATCAGTCTTAACTCTAGCTAACCTAGCTTATGTTAGTCTTAACTCTACCTAACCTAGCATATATTACACTAACTCTAGCTAACCTGGCATATGTTAGTCTTCACTCTAGCTAACCCAGCATATGTTAGTCTTAACTTAGCTAACCTAGCATATCTTAGTCTAACTCTAACAAACCTAGTCTATGTTAGTCTTAACTCTAGCTAACCTAACTTATGTTAGTCTTAACTCTAGCTGACATAGCATATGTTAGTCTTAACTCTAGCTATCCTAGCCTTTGTTAGTCTAGCTCTAACTAACCTAGCATATGTTAGTCTTAACTTTAGCTAACCTAGCTTAAATTAGTACAAACTCTGGCAAACCTAGCATATGTCGGTCTTAACTCTAGCTAATCTAACATATGTCAGTCTTAACTCTAGCTAACCTAGCATATGTTAGTCTTAACTCTAGCTAAACCAGCATATGTTAGTCTTAACTCTAGCTAACCTAACATATGTTAGTCAAACTCTAACTAACATAGCATATGTTAGTCTTAACTCTAACTAACCTAGCTTAAATTAGTCCAAACTCTAGCTAACCTAGCATATGTGAGTCTTAGCTCTAGCTAACATAGCATATGTTAGTCTAATTCTAGCTAACCTAGCATATGTTAGTCTAACTCTAACTAACTTAGTATATGTTAGTCTTAACTCTTGCTAACCTAGATTAAATTATACCTAACTCTAGCTAACCTAGCATATATCAGTCTTAACTCTAGCTAACATAGCATATGTCACTCTTAACTCTAGCTACTCTAATATATGTCAGTCTTAACTCTAACTAACCTAGCATATGTTAGCCTTAACTCTAGCTAATGTAATTTATGTTAGTCTTAACTCTAGCTAACCTAGCTGATGTTAGTCTTAACTCTACTCTAACGTAGCATATGTTAGTCCTAACTCTAGCTAACCTACCATATGTTAGTCTTAACTCTAGCTACCCTACCATATGTTACTCTAACTCTAGCTAACGTAGCATATTCTTGTCTAACTCATATTAACCTAACATTGTTAGTCTTAACTCTAGCTAACCTAACATATATTAGTCTTAACTCTAGCTAACCTAGCATATGTTACTCTTAACTCTAGCTAACCTAGCATATGTTAGTCCTAACTCCAGCTAATCTAGCATATGTTAGTCTAACTCAAGCTGACCTAGCATATGTTAGTCTCAACTCTAGTTAACCTAGCATATGTTAGTCTAACTCTAACTAACCTAGTATATGTTAGTCTTAACTCTAGCTAACCTAACTTATGTTAGACTTATCTCTAGCTAACCTAGCTTATGTTAGTCTTAACTCTAGCTAACCTAGCTTATGTTAGTCATAACTCTATCCAACCTAGCATATGTTAGTCTAACTCTAGCTAACCTATCATATATTAGTCTCACTCTAGCTAACCTAGCATATGGTAGTCTTAACTCTAGCTAACCTAGCATTTTTAGTCTAACTCTAATTAACCTAGCATATGTTAGTCTTAACTATAGCTAACCTAACATATGTTAGACTTAACCTCAGCTAACCTAGCTAATGTTAGTCTAACTCTAACTAACCTAGCATATGCTAGTCTTACCTCTAGGTAACCTAGCATATGTTAGTCTAACTCTAACTAACCTAGTATATGTTAGTCGTAACCCTAGCTAACCTATCTTAAATTAGTCCAAACTCTAGCTAACCTAGCATACATCAGTCTTAACTCTAGCTAACGTAGCATATGTTAGTCTAACTCTAACAAACCCAGCATATGTTAGTCATAACTCTAGCTAACCTAGTATATGTTAGTCTTAACTCTAACTAACCTAGTGTATGTTAGTCGTAACTCTAGCTGACTTAGCTTAATCAGTCCAAACTGTAGCTAACCTAGCATATGTTAGTCTAACTCTAACTAACCTAGTATATGTTAGTAGTAACTCTAGCGAACCTACCTTTAATTAGCCCAAACTCTAGCTAACGTAGCATATGTCAGTCTTAACTCTAGCTAACCTAGCATACATTAGTCTAACTCTGACTAACCTAGCATATGTTAGTCTAAACTCTAGCTAACCTAGAATATGTTAGTCTAACTCTAACTAACCTAGTGTATGTTAGTCTTTACTGTAGCTAACCTAACTTATGTTAGTCTTAACTCTTGCTAACCTATCTTATGTTAGTCTTAACTCTAGCTAACCTAGCATATATTAGTCTTAATTCTAGCTAACCTAGCATATGTTAGTCTAAATCTAGCTGACCTATCATATATTAGTCTCATTCTAGCTATCCTAGCATATGGTAGTCTTAACTTTAGCTAACCTAGCATTTTTGGTCTAACTCTAATTAACCTAGCATATGTTAGTCTTAACACCAGCTAACCTAACATATGTAATTCATAAGTCTAGCTAACCTTGCATATGTTAGTCTAACTCTAGCTAACCTATCATATATTAGTCTAACTCTAGCTAACCTAGCATATGTTAGTGTTTACTCCAGCTAACCTAGCATTTTTAGTCTAACTCTGATTAACCTAGCATATGTTAGTTTTAACTCTAGCTAACCTAACGTATGTTAGTCTTAACTCTAGCTAACGTAGCATATGTTAGTCTAGCTCTAGCTAACCTAGCATATGCTAGTCTTACCTCTAGGTAACCTAGCATATGTTAGATCTAACTCTAACTAACCTAGTGTATATTAGTCGTAACTCTAGCTAACCTAGCTTAAGTTAGTCTAAACTCTAGCTAACCTAGCATATGTCAGTCTTAACTATAGCTAACCTAGCATATGTTAGTCTAACTCTAACTAACCAAGCATATGTTAGTCTTAACTCTAGCTAACCTAGCTTATGTTAGTCTAACTCTAACTAACCTAGTGTATGTTAGTCGTAACTCTAGCTAACCTAGCTTAAGTAGTCCAAACTGTAGCTAACCTAGCATATGTTCGTCTAACTCTAACTAACCTAGTATATGTTAGTCGAATTCAAGCTAGCCTAGCTTAAATTAGCCCAAACTCTAGCTAACCTAGCATATGTCAGTCTTAACTCTAGCTAACCTTGCATATGTTAGTCTGACTCTAACTAACCTAGCATATGTTAGTCTTAAATCTAGGTAACCTATCTAATGTTAGTCTTAACTCTAGCTAACCTAGCATATGTTAGTCTAACTCTAAGTAACTTAGTATATGTTAGTCTTAAATCTAGCTAACCTACCTTATGTTAGTCTTAACTCTAGCTAACCTAGCTTATGTTTGTCTTAACTCTAGCTAACCTAGCATATGTTAGTCTTAACTCTAGCTAACCTAGCATATGTTAGTCTTAACTCTAGCTAACCTATCATATATTAGTCTAACTCTAGCTAACCTAGCATATGTTAGTCTTAACTCTAGCTAACCTAGCATTTTTAGTCTAACTCTAATTAAACTAGCATATGTTAGTCTTAACTCTAGCTAACGTAGCATATGTAAGTCTAACTCTAACTAACCTAGCATATGCTAGTCTTACCTCTAGGTAACCTAGCATATGTTAGTCTAACTCTAACTAACCTAGTATATGTTAGTCGTAACCCTAGCTAACCTATCTTAAATTAGTCCAAACTCTAGCTAACCTAGCATACATCAGTCTTAACTCTAGCTAACGTAGCATATGTTAGTCTAACTCTAACAAACCCAGCATATGTTAGTCATAACTCTAGCTAACCTAGTATATGTTAGTCTTAACTCTAACTAACCTAGTGTATGTTAGTCGTAACTCTAGCTGACTTAGCTTAATCAGTCCAAACTGTAGCTAACCTAGCATATGTTAGTCTAACTCTAACTAACCTAGTATATGTTAGTAGTAATTCTAGCTAACCTACCCTGTTAGCCCAAACTCTAGCTAACCTACCCTGTTAGCCCAAACTCTAGCTAACCTAGCATATGTCAGTCTTAACTCTACCTAACTTAGCTTATATTAGTCTAACTCTAACTAACTTAGCATATGTTAGTCTTAACTCTAGCTAACCTAGTATATGTTAGTCTTAACTCTAGCTAACCTAGCATATGTTAGTCTAACTCGAACTAACCTGGTATATGTTAGTCTTAACTATACCTAACCTAACTTATGTGAGTCTTAACTCTAGCTAACCTATCGTATGTTAGTCTTAACTCTAGTTAACCTAGCATATGTTAGTCTTAACTCCAGCTAACCTAGCATATGTTAGTCTAACTCTAGCTAACCTATCATATATTAGTCTTATTCTAGCTAACCTAGCATATGTTAGTCTTAACTTTAGCTAACCTAGCATTTTTGGTCTAGCTCTAATTAACCTAGCATATGTTAGTCTTAACTCTAGCTAACCTTACATATGTTAGTCTTAAGTCTAGCTAACTTAGCATATGTTAGTCTAACTCTAGCTAACCTATCAAATATTAGTCTAACTCTAGCTAACCTAGCATATGTTAGTCTTAACTCTAGCTAACCTAGCATTTTTAGTCAAACTCTAATTAACCTAGCATATATTAGTCTTAACTCTTGCTAACCTATGTTAGTCTTAATTCTAGCTAACCTAGCATATGCTTGTCTTTCCTCTAGGTAACCTAGCCTATTTTTAGTCTAACTCTAACTAACCTAGTGTATGTTAGTCGTAGCCCTAGCTAACCTAGCTTAAATTAGTCAAAACTGTAGCTAACCTAGCTATGTCAGTCTTAACTCTAGCTAACCTAGCATATGTTAGTCTAACTGTAACTAACCTAGTACATGTTAGTCGTAACTCTAGCTAACCTAGCTTAAATTAGCCAAAACTCTAGCTAACCTAGCATATGTCAGTCTTAACTCTAGCTAACCAAGCATATATTAGTCTGAACTCTAGCTAACCTAGCTTATAATAGTCTTAACCCTAGCTAACCTAGCTTATGTTAGTCTAACTCTAACTAACCTAGTGTATGTTAGTTGTAACTCTAGCAAACCTAGCCTAAATAAGTCAAAACTCTAGCTAACCTAGCATATGTCAGTCTTAACTCTAGCTTACCTAGCATATCTCAGTCTTAACTCTAGCTAAGCTAGCTTATGTTAGTCTTAACTCTAGCTAACCTAGCTTATGTTAGTATAACTCTAACTAACATACCCTATGTTAGTCTTAACTCTAGCTAACCTAGCATATGATGGTATCACTCTAACTAACCTAGCATATGTTAGTCTAACTCTAATTAACCTAGTGTATGTTAGTCGTAGCTCTAGCAAACTTAGCTTAAATTAGTCCAAACTCTAGCTAACCTAGCATGTGTCAGTCTTAAGTCTAGCTAACCTAGCATGTCATTCGTAACTCTAGCTAACCTAGCTTAAGTTAGTCTTAACTCTAGCTAACCTAGCATATGTTAGTCTTAACTCTAGCTAACCTAGCATATGTTAGTCTAACTCTAACTAACCTAGGATATTTTAGTCTTAACTCTAGCTAACCTAGCTTGAATTAGTCCAAACTTTAGCTAACTTAGCATATATAAATCTTAACTCTAGCTAACCTAGCTTAACTCTAGCTAACCTAGCATATGTTAGTCTAACTCTAACTAACCTAGGATATATTAGTGTTAACTCTAGCTACCCTAGCTTAAATTAGTCCAAACTCTAGCTCACCAAGCATATGTGAGTCTTAACTCTAGCTAACCTAGCATATGTTAGTCTAATTCTAGCCAACTTTGCATATGTTAGTCTAACTTTAACTAACTAGGTATGTGTTAGTCTTAACTCTAGCTAACCTAGATTAAATTAGTCCTATCTGTAGCTAACCTAGCATATATCAATCTTAACTCTAGCTAACATAGCATATGTTAACTCCAGCTAATCTAACGTATGTCTGTCTTAACTCTAGCTAACCTAGCTTATGTTACTCTTAACTCTAACTAATCTAACATATGTCAGTCTTAACTCTAGATAACCTAGCTTATGTTAGTCGTAACTCTTGATAACCTAGCTTATGTTAGTCTTAACTCTAGCTAACCTAGCATATGTTAGTCTTAACTCTAGCTAATCTAAAATATGTTACTCTAACTCTAACTAACCTAGCATATATTCGTCTTAACTCTACCTAACCTTGCTTAAATTAGTCCAAACTCTGGCTAACCTAGCATATCTCAGTCTTAACTCTAGCTAATCTAACATATGTCAGTCTTAACTCTAACTAACCAAGCATATGTTAGTCTTAACTCTAGCTAACCTAGCATATGTTAGTCTAACTCTTACTAGCCTAGGATATCTAACTAGCCTAGGATATGTTGGTCTTAACTCTAGCTAACCTAGCTTATGTTATTCTAACTCTAACTAACCTACCCAATGTTAGTCTTAACTCTAGCTAAACTAGCATATGTTGGTCTCACTCTAACTAACCTAGCATATGTTAGTCTAACTCTAACTAACCTAGTGTATGTTAGTCATAACTCTAGCAAACCTAGCTTAAATTAGTCCAAACTCTAGCTAACCTAGCATATGTCAGTCTTAACTCTAGCAAACCTAGCATATGTCAGTCTTAACTCTAGCTAACCTAGCTTAAGTTAGTCTTAACTCTAGCTAACCTATGTTAATCTAACTCTAACTAACCTAGGGTATGTTGGTCTTAACTCTAGGTAACCTATCTTGAATTAGTCCAAACTCTAGCTAACCTACCTTATGTTAGTCTTAACTCTAGCTAACCTAGCTTATGTTAGTCTTAACTCTAGCTAACCTAGCTTATGTTAGTCTTAACTCTAGCTAACCTAGCATATGTTAGTCTTAACTCTAGCTAACCTAGCATATGTTAGTCATAACTCTAGCTAACCTACATATGTTAGTCTAATTCTAACTAACCTAGTATATGTTAATATTAACTGTAGCTAACTTAACTTATGTTAGTCTTAACTCTAGCTAACTTAGCTTATGTTAGTCTTAACTCTACTCTAACCTAGCATATGTTAGTCATAACTCTAGCTAACCTAGCATATGTTAGTCTAACTCTAGCTAACCTAGCATATGTCAGTGTAAGTCTAGCTAACGTAGCGTATGTAAGTCTTAACTCTAGCTAACCTAGCATGTTTAGTCTAACACTAATTAACTTAGCACATGTTAGTCCTAACTCTAGCTAACCTAGCATATGTTAGTCTTAACTTTAGGTAACCTAGCATATGTTAGTCTAACTCCAGCTAACCTAGCTTATGTTAGTCTTAACTTTAGCTAACCTAGCATATGTCAGTCTTAACTTTAGCTAACCTAGTATATGTCAATCTTAACTCTAGCTAACCTAGCATATGTTTGTCTAACTCTAGCTAACCTAGCAAATGTTAGTCTAACTCTAACTAACCTAGTACATATTATTCTTAACTCTAGCTAACCTAGCTTAAATTAGTCCAAACTGTAGCTAACCTAGCATATGTCAGTCTTAACTCTAGCTAATCTAACATAAGTCAGTCTTAACTCTAGCTAACCTAGCACATGTCAATCTTATTTCTAGCTAACCTAGCATATGTTAGTCTTAACTCTAACTAACTTAGCATATGTTAGTCTAACTCTAAGTAACCTAGTCTATGTTAGTCTTAACTCTAGCTAACCTAGCTTCTGTTAGTCTTAACTCTAGCTAAACTAGCTTATGTAAGTCTTAACTCTAGCTAACCTAGCATATGTTAGTCTTAACTCTAGCTAACCTAGCATATGTTAGTCTATCTTTAACTAACCTAGCATATGTTAGTCTTAACTCTAGCTAACCTTGCTTAAATTAGACTAAACTCTGGCAAACCTAGCAAATATCAGTCTTAACTCTAGCTGATTTAACATATGTCAGTCTTAACTCTAGCTAACCTAGCATATGTCAGTCTTAACTCTAGCTAACCTAGCATATGTTAGTCTTGACTCTAACTAACCTAGCATATTTTAGTCTTAACTCTAGCTAACCTAGCTTATGTTAGTCTAACGTTAACTAACTTAGCCTATGTTAGTCTTAACTCTAGCTAACCTAGCATATGTTAGTCTAACTCTAACTAACCTAGCATATGTTAGTTTAACTCTAACAAGCTTAGTTAATGTTAGTCGTAACTCTAGCTAACCTAGCTTAAATTAGTCCAAACTCTAGCTAACCAAAGTATATATCAGTCTTAACTCTAGCTAACCTAGCATATGTCAGTCTTAACTCTAGCTAACCTAGCTTATGTTAGTCTTAACTCTAGCTAACCTAGCATATGATAGTCTAACTCTAACTAACCTAGGATATGTTAGTCTTAACTCTAGCTAACCTAGCTTAAATTAGTCCAAACTCTAGCTAACCTAGCTTAAATTAGTCCAAACTCTAGCTAACCTATGTAAGTCTTAACTCTAGCTGAACAAGCATTTATTAGTCTTAACTCTAGCTAACTTAGCATATGTTAGCTAACTCTAACTAACCTAAAATATGTTAATCTTAACTTTAGCTAACCTAGCTTAAATTAGTCCAAACTATAGCTAACCTAGCACATGTGAGTCTTAACTCCAGCTAACCTAGCATATGTTAGTCTAATTCTAGCTAACCTAGCATATGTTAGTCTAACTCAAAATAACTTAGTATATGTTAGTCTTAACTCTAGCTAACCTAGATTAAATTAGTCCTAGCTCTAGCTAACCTAGCATATATCAGTCCTAACTCTAGCTAATATGGCATATGTCAGTCTTAACTCTAGCTAATCTAACATATGTCAATCTTACCTCTAGCTAACCTAGCTTAGGTTAGTCTTAACTCTAGCTAACCTAACTTGTGTTAGTCTTAACTCTAGTTAACCTAGCTTATGTTAGTCTTAACTCTAGCTAACCTAGCATATGTTAGTCCTAACTCTAGCTAACCTAGCATATGTCAGTCTTAACTCTAGCTAACCTACCATATGTTAGTCTAACTCTAGCTACCATAGCATATGCTTGTCTAACTCCAATTAACCTAGCCTTATTGGTCTTAACTCTAGCTAACCTAACATATATTAGTCATAACTCTAGCTAACCTAGCATATGTTACTCTTAACTCTAGCTAACCTGGCATATGTTAGTCTTAACTCTAGCTAACCTAGCATATGTTAGTCTTAACTCTAGCTAACCTAGCATGTGTTAGTCTAACTCGAGCTAACCTAGCATATGTTAGTCTTAAGTCTATCAAACCAAGCTTATGTTAGTCTTAACTCTAGCTAACCTAGCATATGTTAGTCTTAACTCTAGCTAACCTAGCATATGTTAGTCTAACTCTAACTAACCT
>JAYMFT010184395.1:0-11991 GCA_038088735.1 Panulirus argus
GGGAAAATCCTCACTTGGCCCCTTCTCTGTTCCTTTTTTGGAAAAGCAGAAACTGGAGGGGAGAATTTCCAGCCCCCTGCTCCCTCCCCTTTTAGTCGCCTTTTACGACACACAGGGAATATGTGGGGAGTATTCTTTCTCCCCTAGTTTAAGTTTGTGACATCTCATTCCCAATAAGGGAAATCTAGTACTCTATTTTGCTACTTAATGTGATTTTTGCATGGAGTTTTATGGGCTTCTTGTGACAGTTGAGAGTAGAAACAGCAAAGTAGTAGTACAAGTGTAACCTTGAGAATCTGTAGTTCTGTACTCTGGTTCCATCAGATGCCCTGCAGTTTTCAAGACTGCAGATGTCTCTGATATCTGGCAGATTCTCTGAAATTCATTAGTAGCAGAATTAGTTCATAGACTTGCCATTCTGGCATTCAGCACTTCGGTTGCACTCCTGCTTTTCCATTTTAGGTGCATTCCAGCATGTGTGAGCATCATAGAAACCCCACAAATTTTTATTTGAATCTCATTTATTTTACCTTCACTGTTGCTTAAAAGAATGACATCATTTTATCAGAATTTAAGAATATTATGTTAACAGTAATGTAAAAAAGAAATTGGTTAAAGATGCTGAAGGGAATAATCTTTATGAAGTGTTTGATGTTAGTGCTTGCACTGTACATGATATTAAGAAGCAGCATGATATACTCCAGAAATATCACTCTGAAATTCTACCAAATGCAAAGTCTGTGGATGATGGTCATGTATTGTATTTCTGGACTAGGGCTGCTTAAAAAAACCAAAGAGTTTCAAGATGATTTAGAATGAAAGTTAATGCAGTACGTGAATACTCTCAAGGCTAGTTGCAAAAGTTGAAGCATTGGCTTGACATTAGCTTGTGGTGAAAAACTGTATGCTGCCGGTAGATTATGTGACTGATTTTGCTAAATTATTTAAGGAATGAAGAACTTAAATCAAAAGAAATTCATAATGGAAACAAGACAGGTGTGTTTTGCAGGTGTCTGTCTTGTAATATTTTTGCAAGTACATAAGAAAAAGTGGCATAAGGAGTCAAAGATTTTAAGGAGAGTCTTACTGTTTTCATTAATACAAGTGCTGCTGGTATGCAAAAATGTAAATCACCTGTGATAGAGAAGAGTGCTCATCCTTTTGTGTTTAAAGGCAAAAAAATGTATGCCCCTGCTTTACAAGGCTAATGAAGGCTTCAGTCCCTCAGGATACAACCACTAACTGTTTCAATCATAATTTTGTAACTGAGGCTTGTGTACACTGCCATAAAGTTGAGCTACCAAAGGGCCATAAGATTGTCCTGCTTACAGATAAGTATTCAGATGCCCATACCTATTTATCCCAGCTGTACTTAATTCACCTATGGAATAGGATATCATCAAATCTATGAAATGCAACTGATTGGTGAATATCTGTAGTTTTGATGAAGGATGGGAGAGCGAATACAGTTGACTTTTTGCTTTATTCACTTCCCAGAGCAGACAAGCTTTGTAAGTCAGCAAGATGTTATGCCTATTCACTTGATCTTGGAAAAATTGATCAAGAAGCAACCTAAACGCATGAAACAGTTGACATGCATAAAATATTCCAAAACATTGCAAATATCTTTACATGGCTAACGACAGGAGCTCCAAGCCCATCATCAAACTTGGTATAGGAGTTGCAGGAGACAGAGTTAATTTTTTGTATCGGTGATGATCTTCCATTGCTTCTTGTTTCTCCACTTAATGTAATTCATGATACTAAATAGCCACTTCTTTTGCCTTCACCTTTTCCACCCTGGACTCGACCTTACCTCACCTTCTCCTACTGCTTCCACTTTTACAGCCCTAAGTGTCACCACTCATGCTGCCCTCCAACATACATTAATTCTTCTGGTCCTCCAACTATTTTGTTTTTCATAAAATGGAGACAAGGAAGATGTTTGGGTAAGTAAATACAGTACATTGTATTTTAGTTATATTGAAGGTACTTTTGTTTTTTGTTAATACATGTAAAAATGTATAACAAAATTTACATTTCACTTTCATGGTTCAACCATTTCTGCCTGTGGCCATTCAGGCAAGGATGTGTTCATATCTAGTCTGGAAATCCTCTTTCTCCATCTCGCACTCGGCTCTCATATCTGCCCAAAATCATTGTAGGTATGTTATTCGTAAGGAAATCATTTCTCTGTACAAAGGAAGTGTGACAACCCTTCCTCTTTTTATGCTGATTAGTCTCTTTTATCTTTTGCTAAAGGTATTTAACAGCTTCTTTTGTGTTCCCTATCCTTTAATTTTCCTTTCTGATATTTCCCTAGCAGTCTCACTTAATATTAGAGCAGTTTTTTGTAGCCTCTTTTTCTTCATACTCAAAGTTGGATGGCTTCCATTTCCTTGCCCCCTGATGTACTTATTAATCCTATCCCCCCCTTCATATGGTCTCTTTTCTAACTGTCCCAAAAGCACTTATATCATGATAAAGTCAAGATATATGGACCTGATTGCATCACTCCTCATGTTTTGCTTCTTTACAGAAAGCAAAACTTTCCGTCTTTTGAGGAACATACATTAACACAGCCTGTCCCAAAGAAGGGATACCATTCAAACACATTCAATTATCATATTGTGGCATTTAAATTTTTGAAGTCTTTGGACCTCTCTTCACTTTTCCTTAAGCATCTTAAATCTCAGTCTTTTCTTTGATCATCAGCATGGTTTTTGCAAGGTGGGTTCCACTTGGGGGAACCATATGTTGTACCACTTGAGATATGGAATGTTTTAGAGAAAGTATGACATTAGGAGCTGATGTCAAAGCAACACACTTTTGGGTTTCCTCCTTCACTTTATCTTTTCATGTAGAGATTCATCTCAGAAGTCTGCCTCTGCAGTTGTTGATCTATAAACCTTTCCCTTTTTCTTCATCAACATTGGAGGTTACCTGGGTATTGTCATGTCTCCTGTGCGCTTTCTCTTTATCAACAATTAATTTCCTTTCTTCAGCAAATGAAAAATGC
This sequence comes from Panulirus argus, assembly GCA_038088735.1. Lineage (NCBI taxonomy): Eukaryota > Metazoa > Arthropoda > Malacostraca > Decapoda > Palinuridae > Panulirus > Panulirus argus. The sequence goes on from JAYMFT010184395.1 coordinate 3,020, forward strand.
TTTCATATGCTAATAACACTGCATTTCTACTATTCTTTTAAAGATGCCCCATCATCTCTTGCTTGATTTGTGTCTCATGGACAAGATTATCCAGTGGGATAGATGTAACTTTGTTAGGTTTAATGCCTGTAACACTCCTCTTGTTGCTTTATAATTTCATTGCTGAGCACAGTACACATACTTAGTTTCTCTGTAACATGTAATCCGTCTTGGAAAACTGTTACACAGATGGCTAATTCTGCTTTAAGAAACTAGGAATTCTGCTCAAATTCAGAAAATTCTCTTTTGAATTGTTGGTCTGCTTATACAAAAGGTTTATTCATCCTTTTAAGGAGAAGGTTTATTCATGCTTTTAAGGAGTGCTTATCTTATCTAAGGAGGTTCTGGTACTACATATCTACTTGACAAGTGTTGAGTTAAAAGCAGTCCAAGTTATAATCTGACCCAGTTGGACTTCATAACTTGGTGATTTGCCCTGTGTTGAATCGTTCGTTCTTTCTCTCTTCTGTTATTATGTTATGTATACCTTACATTGATTTCATGGGTCATCTACCCCGACAGCTCAGCCTAAGGCCACGCTGCTGTTGTGTTCTCTTTTTTTGTCAAGCTTTTAGAAGCTGCAGCTTGCAGGTCAGTATAACTCACACTCTTGCTGATATGCTATACTTTGTGAGTACTTATCCAGTTTCTTAAATTTGTTTATCTGTTCAGCCCATCATATTTCTAATGGCTGCAGCCAATGTGTCAAACAGTCTTCAGCTCTGGATGTTTATAAAGTTTTCTGCTGTTGTACTTACTGTATTACATGTTCCCATGAAGTGGATTCTTGTATACCATGCAATACTCAGCATGCCAATCACAGGATTACTGTGCAGCCTTACAAAGCCCAAAGATGGGCCATTGTTGTGTTTGTTTCTTCCTTTATTCCTTTAAGCCTTGGAACTCTTAACCTTGTCATTTCATTTGTGGCAGATATGCCTGTTTCTTTGTAACACTTAAGTGCATGAAGGCTGAAGCCTCAGCATTATGCATTCATTAATAGGTCTATTCCATTGGTGGCCTGGGTGGCTTCTCTCTGTACTCCTGATATCTCTTCTGTATTTGTTAGTGTGACAAAACTTTTGGGATATGTGTATACCTGAATTAAAAATCTGAAATTTTTTATGTATTCTGATGATGCTAAGTGCATGGGTTGAACAAAGTTTATAAGCTGTGTAATTCTGAGTGATAATTACACATTTGTGTTGTCATTATTTTCACATTATTTGTTTATAAGTCAGACAAGACATTTCAGCAGAGAACTGCATAAGAAAATATAGAATTATGATTGATAATTATGCATCTATATTGTGGTAATTTTGACCAATATTAGTTTATGAATTAGGTAAGACAGTTTTGAAGGGAACTGTATGAAAATGAATGCAAAATTGAAAAAGAATTAAAATTTTTGATGAGGGGAAGATTACAAATGGAAAATGTGCCAGTTAAATAGCTCTTAAGAGCAGTGTATATATAAGCAATAATAATGCATTTCTATCTTGATTATTTTCCAGATTATTAGTTTAAGAGTTAGGAAAGACATTTTTGAAGGGAACTTTGTAAAACTAATGTCTGTAACTTAAAAACACTCTTTGGCAAATTATCTTTCCTGAATAGATGCCAGTGTGGCATGGTTAGAGCTCAAATTGCGTTTAACAGTCAGATGCTTGTGTGGTGTGTTTAGTATAGGAAAGTGTTTAAAGGATGGTTGTTCACTTACCCATAATTGGTAAATTTATCTTTTCTGTCTTAACTTCTCTATCTCTTTATCCTTTTTTAACATTTCATGTAAAACTGCCCTCAATAAGGGCTTTTGCCTGAGATTGAAGTCTTTATCATGGAAAAGGAAATACAGCTATACGTGGTATAATGAGTGTGGTTTCCAGCATCTAAAGAAATTAATGGCATAAGAACATCTGATTTGGATTTTGCTTGATTTGTTTCCTACATGAAAAGGTCAAACCCAAAACTTAGCCTGGCTTATAACTTGAAAAAAATTTCCACCTTTGGCCTTATAAGGTATTACAGATGTTTTTGATATTTTCCCAAAAAGTATTTCCACCCATTTTCATTTTACTCCAAAAATCTATGTTGCTGTGCAGTTGAAATTAGATACAAGTATTCAGTAGAACACCCATCTAATTGAAATCAGTTTTCTGTCACCTGCACAGCATGGTAAATGCTTTGCCTGTTGTCCTTATCTGTCTGTCCATCCATCATCTGTCCAACTGTTGTTGGGAGTCGCACTTTGACCTGTAACTTATCCTTGGTAATAAGATGTAAGTTTAAATTGGATACTCATGAACCTTTATTCATTTGTTTTCCAGCATCTGAAGAATTGAATTAAATGATACTCATAACTCCAGTTTGGAATTTTACCAGAATTAGGCTCCTTATAGATAGGTTTAATCTAGAACTTAATCTAGCTCATAACTTAGAAGAAAATTTTAATTTTAGCCATGGAATTTAATGCTGAAGAAGGTTTAATATTTTCTAAGCATTATTTCTACTCCTTAGTATTTCACTTCCAATAAGTGTTCTGCACTGCAGATGACAAGTTTTTTTTAGGACACGTGTCTAGAATGGCATAAGACTTGATATGTGATAGTACTCTAAAAATGAGAAATAGGGAATTGGTTGATACTGCATGGAATGGAAGTATTTTGTTTGGGTCATATATGAAATGGTGCTAAATAAATGATCAACTAAGAAGCCTAATATGGGGAATTGCAGTACAGAATCAGGATTTTTAAGCTGATGTGGTAAAAGAAACAACAAATTTAAACTATACAAAATATATAGCTCTCTTACAGACTCTTCTAATCACTGACAAAGTATTGGTTTTGATGAAATGCGTACAATTATTTGTTTATAGATGCATGCCTATATGTAAAACTGAAAAGATTATTAGTATTGTTTTAGTTGTATTTGCTCTCCTTGCCCTTTCAGTGACAACCCCTATGTAGAGTCATACCTGTTGACTTGACTTTTTACCTTCTTAGCTGACAAAGAGAATGTTTACATGGTGAAAGGTTTATTCAGAAACAGATATCCCAAAATTTATTACATGATGAAAGTTGTTCATTGAAGTTGGGTAATAGGCAAATTTTTTATGTCTCTCTTTTCTTCATATGACTACGCCATATCAACACAAATCACTTAATCAAAAGCTCGTCTGATAATCCTGCATGTTGGTGAACGGATCATAATTCCTGCACTTTGAAATTTTTGTCACACCCACTTCCTCCATACAAATCATGTGACTTTAATAAAGAAATTTCTCATTACCATACATAAGTATGAGTCATACCAGTACCTTCTGCAACACTTCTTACATAACAGGGAAGTAACTAAAAGATATTCTTCTCACTGCTGTAAATGTGGGAAACAGCTTATTTGGCATAGAGGAAATGTACATGTTTAGGGAGTTGTATCTGGATTTCATTTGTTAAGAGTGAGAAATTTTTTTCTAAGTTGACTGTTGGTTTGAAAGGTGAATTATCAAGAAAATCATGTATTATGCAAACATAGGTAAAACCTAAGACATGAGACATGAATTTTACTCTGTATGTCATTTCAGTTCAATACCATCTTAGATAGTCGTAAAGACCCCAAGTTATAAGACTCTAAGTCATATATCGAAATATTTTGCCAATTTTACAAATGTTTGCTGTCTGTTTATGTGTTGTGGGTCTTTCCCTGTACCTAACAGAAGAGCTCATTCTTATTTTCTTCACATGACCTTTTTTATTTTCTTCACATGACCTTGTTCAGACAAACCCCCTAGTAACTTCCTGCATGATAGATACTTCTCTTACTTATGCTCATGTGTTGTGCTCCTTTACAGCACCCTCACCCTTCATCTTCATTCATGTACATCACCCAGGTTCACTCTGTCAATGTCTTTACATCCCCTCTTAGTGTTTGTTCATACCACCTCAGAACTCTTCCTTCTATATCAACTACTCCTGTAACAGTACCATATCTGTAAGCTTTCCATTCCTCACATTGCCCATTATTTAAACTCCATATACCCACCACAAATTATGTAGCCCAGCTCCCTACACTCAGAAAGCCATTCTGCAGTTACAGACCTGTGTTTTAAACGTATAGGGAAAAAGGCAGTTCCACTCATTCCAGAATCTCTTGCCACAGCAGGTGACTGTCATTTCTTTACTTTTTTATCATCCATGAAACATTTACAGATTCATAATTTCAAAATTTGTTTGCATAACTTCCATATCTCCATTCAGACATTGTATCATTTACTTGTTCAGTCTTATGATTTTTCCAATTATCTTTCATACTCAGTCCATCTTCTTAATCACAGTCATGATTCTTTTGTTTACTTGTTCATTTACATGTATGTTGGAATTCCATCAAATGTTTACTTTTCTTGATTTTGTCATCTTTATTGTAGCTCTGCTACTTTTATAGTAAACCTTGTATCTTGTGCTTAAAATAAAATCCCTGACTACCTGTTCCTTTTATTTTATTTAACTATAACTCAGTACCATTAACTTCTCTCATCATAACCATTGTTGAAATAAATATCTTCAAAGTTTTCTCTTAGTCTTTTCTAGATTAATGAGTGCAGGATATTCTTTCTACTGTGTTTCCTTAATCTTCCCAATAAACATTGCCATTATGAAGATCTGGTATAAACATTTACCCTTTTCCATAGACAATCCTTTTTCACAGTCCTTTTTCCTCCCTCTCTTCAACATATGTTTTTTTTTTTTTTTTAAACACCTCATCTCTAATACTTAATATGCATCGCTAATGCGGGCACCCAAAAGCCATCCAGTTATGCCTCCCAAAGGCAGTGAATAATCATCTGGTCATTGAGCTTGTCACCTAGATTTTAGTTAAAGTGCCAGAAAAGTCCAGAACTGTATAACCTCAAAGTCTTTCATATTTTTCAATATTACCTTTTTTTAACTTGTAAGGAGAATGTTGAGTACAGTTTTCTTAGAAGGGGCTTTTTCATATCAACTTTTTTTTTGTATGAGCCATGAATAATGATTTACTTGAGGTTTTGTTTGTTACATTGTCTTGATTATTTTTTTTCATATAGTTATTGAGTATCATTAGAGGTGAAATGCAAAGAATCATTCTAGCACTGGTAGAGCAAGCACCTGCTCAAATCTTACAAATTGTACATCTTTATTGCTCTATGATAAGAATGTGTTCTTGAAGCTTTGTAGATTGCCAACATTTGGTTTTAGGTTGAGATATATATGTACTTAAACAAGTAGTAGAGAAAGTTTTAAAGAAAAAGGTATATATGGAACTGATGGATTTAGAAAGGGCAAATGATAAATTGTGTGGGAAAGCACTTTAGGAAGTTTTTATTCTATATGGCTTGGATGAGACTTTTGAATGCTGTTAAGAACTTTGACAGTAAGAATTGTGCATGTGTGAGAGTATGTAATTTGAAGTAAATATGGGAGTATATCAAGTTTACATGATGGTTACCATGGTCATTCAATGTTTTTATGAATAGGGCAGGTGTTATCACACTCAACCTGCTTGAGGTTACACCACAAGTGATAAGTCACCTTAGCGAGTCTTTATCATCATATTTAATGAAACAGTACTGTCTTGTCAAAGAATTGCTTGTTTCAAAGAGTCCAGCAGGAATAATGGGTCCTGAGGTTGTATGATAAGGATAATAATAGATGGGGCATTACATGAGAGCAGAGTGGGTTCATTGTGGTGTGATACATAATCAGAGAAACAGAATGGAAGTTTACCATAGTTACAGTATGCAGATGATGCTGTATTGTTAGCTAAATCAGAGGTAGAGTTAGGTAGAAATAGGACTGGAAATAATACTAGACCATAAATGCTTTAATCATCATAGACAGTGCAACCACCCACCCTTAACTTCTCAATCTATTTCAAGAGGGCATCGAGCTCCATTTTCCCCCAACCAATGCCGTTCCACTCATTTAGTCCATGGAACAGTGTCATTTTGCAATTGAAGTGAAATTATTTGAAGCTTTTCCATCAGCAGATGCTGAATGCAGTGACTGTAGATGAAACAGTTTGTGAAAAATTTTGGGAAGCAGCACTTTATGAAGGATGTCTCATTGCCTCATTGTATTAGAATACGATTGAGGATAATGTTACCGAAGTGTTTCAGAGTTACGTCAACAAGATGACACACAAAGAACTTTTGTAGTTATCAACTCTTAGAAAGCTATTGCCAAGTGGTAGAGAAAGATCCTTATTTCATTTGGCCCCCTTTCCACTGCTAACCATATTATTATTATTGTGAAGTCCTCAGATGTTATGAAATTATTGCATGAGAGGGACCTTGTCTCAAAATTCAGTCCCCAGCTTGAAAATTTATACATCATAGTACTTTGTTATGGTGGAGATCTTATGGAACAAGATTGATGGTATACTAATAAGGAAATCACCCAATATCAAAGAAACATCTTGTAGTTTTACCTCCACCTGTAATGGGTGACATCTCACTGCTCCCCAACCCCTTCACCACCTGCTCACTTTACTGGTGCCTCGTAAATCTACCTGACATCTCCACCTTCAGTCCATTACATGAATAGGGCTCCCTTTCTCCATCTCTCATTTGGGTGTGTGTTTGATTACTATTTTTCATATTATTTGTGTGTTATGGAGAGAGCTTTACACTTGTGTTGTACCATGTCTTTACTCCTATGTGTGTATTCATACACAACTTAGCCTAAATCAGCTGTGTGTGTGTATGCAGAGCACTTGGCAAATCTAATTATTTTTCATTGTTTTCACCCATTCTCTCTCATTTTACTTTCATAAGTACATTGTTAATTCTTATTGCAGAGCAGGAACAGGGGATGATTATTTGTATTTTTGGAATACTGATGATTTTTTCATAACTCATTCAAAATACCTTTTTTTCTATAAATATTGATTTTAAACTTTGATTATTTGGTCATTCATATTTCTGTCAGTCTCAGACTTCATGCATAATCAAGAGGTGACTAAAGTATGAATTATTTGCCATTGCAGTCAAGTTAGTTTCTTAATGAGAATTCAACAGAAAAATCTTGAAAATGGAAGGAAGCAAATGGTGGCAGAACATTATTTAGAATTTTCTTTTAGTTAGGATAAGATAAACTGCTTGTGTCACCAGATGGAGGACTCAGAATTTTCCATATTTGTTAAAAGAAAAGGCCTTACACTTGACAACCCAGAATGTCTTAAGAGAAATGTAGTTATTGGAATCATCTTTAAAATGTTAACGAGGCAGAGTTGGCTAAGTTTCGAGTCTGAAATACTGTAATAATTTCAGGTTAAAGCAATACACTTGTTTTATCTTAAGATGCAAGATTTTTTTGTATTTATTCTTTGGGAGTATGACAAGTAGAAAATTTTCAATGAGTGAAATTTTTAGGTTAGGTGAATGTAGATATTTAAAGAATGATATAGAGATGTTGAAGAATATTGAGAAGAGGCATATTATATTATGATTCTGAAAAAATTACACATGTGTTAAAAGAAAGTATTATGAACTATGGGCTATAAACAAGAGCACACATGGAGTAGAGGGCTTGGTTGAGAGACTTGATTTTGTTGAATGAGGTAAGGCATTTGGGATAACATAGGGTTGATGGAAAGTTTGAATGAAGTATATTTGTAAGTATTTTGGTCAGATGAAAAGTGTATATAGTGGCCCATTTATTAGGGTTCTTAGGAATTTATTTAGTAAATTGATATTAAAATTCTGTGAAAAATATTAAATTTATAAAAAGTTTATGAGCTTCTCATATGTATACGCCAATTCTTAGATTATCCAGAACCGGGTTAAACAGACTCTGTGTTTCCCAAGATATTAGATTTTGGAATATGTTCAATATGGTTTTACTGTTAAGAGTAATGTAGATGAAGTTTTAGGGAAATTATGGTCAGTTAAGTTTTTGAAATTAGAAAAGTAAAATGAAACTCAGAATTTGATGCATCAGGTAATTTGATGGACTGTTTCTTCTGTATTGTTATGGAGTCATGGTATATAATTTTTTCCTCAAAATTTGATGTCCTGGCACATCAAGATTCTGGAGAACTGGGAAATGAATAATCAAGATATTGGTATACAAATTTGAGTTGAAAGTAAGTGATATTTTTGGAGAGAGATTTCCTTGGTGTAAGTTTACTTCCATAGCCTAGTGATGAATGTGTGTTTCTCTTGGTCTTCCAGAAGAAGGTATTCATGGAGCAGAGCTGGACAAACCAACAGAGAGCAGCAGCAGCAAAGGTTAGATACATTTGACCAGAGAAACAAATATTTTGAAAATAGGGATTGTTTAGATTTATTGGATGGAATAATTGTAGCCCAGGTTGTGATTTTAAGTTTTAGTAGTGTTTTCCTTTGCTAAACCAAAATGCTAAAGATAAAGTAGTAATAATAGGAGAGTTAGGTTTTGGTTGGATGACTCATGAGTTCTTGTACAATATTAATACAAATCATCTGTGTTAAAAGGAAAAGTAAGTGACAGATCATGTGTAGATAAAATGTCTAGTAGTTTCTTCATCATTTGCAGTATTACTTTTATTTCCCATGTAGAGTTTTTTGGTTTGTTGTAGAATTAGTGAATTAGGGAGTATAGGTTTGACTCCTACTTATTGTAGCCCAAATATATCTATTATATCTAGGTATAAATGATCTTTTTTTAATTCTTTCAAAAGAATAAATTGGAGGTGGAAGGATGGAGTGAAAGGGATTTTGAGCGGTCCGGGCCTGAACATGCAGGAAGGTGAAAAGCATGCACAGAATAGAGTGAAATGGAACAATGTGGTATACCGGGGTCGATGTGCTTTCAATGGACTAAACCAGGGCATGTGAAGTGTCTGGGGTAAACCATGGAAAGGTCTGTGGGGCCTGGATGTGGATGGGGAGCTGTGGTTTCAGTGCATTACACATGACAGCT
>JAYMFT010184406.1:0-11991 GCA_038088735.1 Panulirus argus
CGATCTGGCCTTGATTAGGGCCTTAGCTGCCTGTGCCATCTCAGCTAACATAGAAAAAAAAAATAATTTGCACCCCTTCCATGTAACTACGTATGACCCGAACGCCTCTCTTTTGTCTTTCACATGAAATTTTACTTCTTCATCCACCACTCACTACTCTTTCTAATCTTTTTCACCTCCCACATTTCTCCTGCCACATGCATCTCTTGTATGTACCAGCACTGCTTCCTTGAATACCTTCCATTCCTTACTTCATGTATCCTCACCTTTTGCCATTCTCTGCTCAAGCTCTCCTGGTATATCTTCACTCAAGCTTGTTTCTAAGCTCACTTTTTCTCACCATGCTCTTCTCACTGACATTGTTTCCTTTTTTCCGAAAATTACAAATTTTCACTCTTGCCTCCACAAAATAGCGATCAGACATCCTATCATCTGCCCCTCTTAGCACATTTACATCCCAAAGTCCCTCTTTTACATGCTTATCATTTAATATGTAATCCAGTAATGCCTGGAAGCTGTCTCTCCTACTCTTTTTAAACTAGGTTTCCCTAGTCACCAGTCATTAGTCAAGACCAGGCTGCATTAGCTTTTCACCATTTCCTTTCATAACACTGAATACACCTTGCCCCATCTGTTATAACCCTCATCTGCCACATTACCCACCTTTGCACATAAATCACCCATCACTAATACCAGGTCTCTTATGTCATACCTATTGACACTTTCACATAGCTGCTCCAAAAACGCTTGCCTCTCATGATCTTTCTTCTTAAAGCTAGGTGCAAAAGCACTAGTAGTCATCCATCTCACCATCCACTTTCATTTTCACTCTTGTCACTAGAATTTACTTGCATCCACTTTCACACATTCCTACAACTCCTGCTTCAGGAGTAGTGCTACTCATTCATTATCTTTTGTCTTCTCACCAGCTCTTGACTTTACTCCTAAGACTTCCAAACCATACTTGCTCTTCATCCTTGAGCTTTGTTTTACTGAGAGCCAGAACATCCAGATTTCTTTCCTCAAACATATTACTTATCTCTCCTCTCTTCTCTTCTTGGTTACGACCACACACATTTAAACACCCCAGCTTAAGCCTTTGAGGTGGATGAGCCCTCCCTGCTTGGATCCTTCTTTTAGAATTTAAAATACAAGAAGGGAAGGGTTTCCAGCCCCCTGCTCCCACTCCTGCTTCCGTTAGTCGCCTTCTGTGACATACAGGCAATATGAATTCTTTCTCCCATAACTCAGGCTATCCTTTTTTTTATAGTGCATAAATTTATGGTTTTTAATCTTGCCCCATAGCTCGGCTCTTATTTTCAAGTACTGAGTTTGTTGCCCCTTCTGGACAGTCTTGATCTAGTAATTCTTTGAGTTTTGTAGGTGACCATATTTCAGAAGTATATTCTTGTATAGGTCTGACATATGTTGTGGAAAGATTGTTAAACATTTCCTTATTCATGTATGATCATTAAATGCAATTGTAATTTACCTCTTTGAAGTAAAGGATGAACTATTCTCCTACCCTCAGCATCCATGTCAGTGTCTGTGGCGAACAAATTTGAAAAAGTATATTTTCATGCCTTTATACAAACTTATACCTCTGTAATTCAAACAATTTACTTTTGTTCCACTTGCCTTTGTACATTGGCAACATATATGCATTCTGCCAATTATAAGGCATCTCCCCATGATCCATGCCTCCATTGTAAACTATGATTCACCTGTCAACAGCACAGTCACCCCCTTCCTTAAGAAATTCAGACCTACAGTACCTTCCATTCCAGCCACCTTGCCTCATTTCATTTTAAGCAAAACTTTAATCAAACCACTTGCCATGACTCCTTTACTTTGCATACCTCCATTCACACACCCTATATCTGCCACCCTATCATCAGACACATTCAAGAATCCTTCTAAATGCTCACTCTGTTTCCTCTTCACTTCATTGCTGCCTGTTACTATTTTCCCATCTGCACCCTTTGCCAATGTTCCCATTTGTTCTCTTTTTTCCCTGACACTATTAACCTCCTTCCAAAACATCTTATTCTCTTGGAGTCTGCTGATACTTACTCACCCCAGTTCTCATTTACCCTCTTTTTCAGCACCTGCACCTTCCCCTTTTTGACCTCCTGCTGCTTTCTGTAGTACATCTCTCAATCACTTGCACCACTTCTCTGTAAGTACCCCCTTTACACTTTTCTTTCCTCACCAACCCACTTCCCACCTTCAGCATGCTGCACATTTCTTTCGTACATGCCGGCTCTGCTTCCAAAAATACCTCCCATTCCTCACCCCCTCCCATAGCTTTGTTTGCTCTCACCTTTTGGCATTCTGCACACAATTTCTCCTGGTATTTCTTCACATAGGTCTTCCTCAAGTACACTTACTTTCACTACCCTCTTCTGACTCGTATTGTTTCCTCTTTTCAGTAAACCTCTACTATTCTCCACCTTTGCCTCTATCAGGTAATGATCTGACATTCCACCAGCTGCCCCTCCCAGTGCATTCACATCCAAGATGCTGTTTTGCATGGCTATCAGTCATCATGTAATCCAATTGTACCTGCATACAGTCCTTCATACTCACTCATGTTTACTTATGTATGTTTTCCTTAAACCAGGTATTTCCAATCACCAGTCCTTTTTCAGCATACATCTTTACAAGGCATTCATTTCTCCTCAGCCTACTGAATACCCTATGCCCTCAGTTATACCCTGAACTGCCACATTACTCACTTTTTCACTTAAATCACCCATCACTAATACCTGATCTTTCGTATCAAAACTGCTGACACACTCACTCAGCTGCAACCAAAACTTTCACTTCTCTTCATGGTCCTTCTCAAAGCCAGGTACATAGGCACTTATGATCACCCAGCTCTAGTAATCCACTTTCATTTTTACTTGCACCAGTCTGGAGCTCACTCTTACACTTTCACATATTCTCACAATTCATGCTTCAGCGGTAGTGTTACCCACTCCTTAGCTCTTACCCTCTCGCTAATTTTTGGCTTTACCATTGAGACATTCCCAAACCATTTATCACCCTTCCCATTGTTTTACATCACTCAGAGACAGAACATCCAAGGTCCTTACCTCAAACATACTACCTGTCTTACCTTTCTCTTCATATTGACTACATCCACTCATATTCAGACACCCCCAGCTTGAACCTTCAAGGAGGATGAGCACTCTTTGCTTAGTTACTGCTTTTCCACCTTTTAGAAACTGAAATTGAGGAAGAGAAGGGTTTCTAGCCCCCAGCTTATGTCCCTCATAGTTGCCTTCTATGAAATGCATGGAGTACTTGAGTAGAATTCTTTCTTTCATGTCCGCAGGGTGGAGAAGATGGTATTACAGTTGAATTTCCTAAGAAATGGGGTGACTGTGCTGTTGATTGGTTATGATTTTCAGTGTATGTATGGACCATGGTAAGATGCCTGAGGATTGGCAAAATGCATGTATAATGCATTTATATAAAGGCATGAGGGACCAATGTGAATGTTTAAACAACAAATGTATAAGTTTGTTGAGTGTACTTGGTAAGTTTGTAGGAAAGTTGTGATTGAGAGGGTGAAGGCATGTACAGAGTATCAGACTGGGAGAAGCAGTGTGGTGTCAGAATAGATATTGGATATGTGGACCAAATGCTAGCTTTAAAAAAACATGTGTGAGAAACACTTATGGATCTGGAAAAAGCATGTGTTAAGGTTAGTAAAAATGCCTTGTGGAAGGTCTTTTGAATATATGGTGTGGGAGGAAAGCTTCTTGAAACAGTAAGAAGTTTTATCAAGAGTGTAAGGTGTGTTTATGAGTGGAAAGAGAGGTGAGTGAGTGGTTTCAGGAGAAGGTTATTCTGTGGCAGGGATGTGTGATGTTATCATGGCTGTTTAATTTGTTTATGGATGGGTGATAAGGGAGATAAATGCAAGAGTGTTTGAGAGAGGGGTGAGTATGCAATGTAAGTGGGATGAGAGGGCCTGGGAAGTGAGTGAGGTGGTTTTCTGATGACACAGAACTGTTGGCAGATTTGATTGAGAAACTGCTGAAGCTGATGACTGAGTTTGGAAGGGTGTGAAAGGAGGAAGTTAAGAGTACATGTGAGTAAGTGCAAGGTTATTAGGTTTAGCATGTTAGAAGGACAGGTTAGTTGGGGTGTGAGTTTGGCAAAAATTTAGTGGAAGTGAAGTGTTTCAGATACCTAGGAGCAGACATGGAAGCAAATGGAACCATATGGAGAGATTGTTATCTTGGAGAGCTGAAATGGATATGTTTGAAGTTCTAGTAGTCCCAACAATGATGCATGGATTTGAGGCATGGGTTTAGATGAGGATGTGCAGAGAGGATGGATTTGTTGGAAATTAAATGTTTGAGGACAGTTTGTGGTGTGAGTTGGTTTGATCGAGTATTAAAAGTAGGTAGTAGTGTACTATACTCATTAATTGTGTAGAAAGATTTTTGTTTATTTTGGCAAACTTTGATTTGGTGTGCTGCAAAGATCAAGCACTGTTCTAATGGGCTGCCCTTACCCCAGTTAGTCTATTAGAATGGCATTCAGTGTATTTTTAACATAGTGAAGAAATGCCAGACTGATAATATTGATTTTAATATTTTTTCTTTATATGCTAAACAGATGATTGGTATTGTAGTTTTTGCCAAATACATGGTACATATAATATTTACTTTTCAGTTTTATTTTTTCTAGATGCTGTCTCTCGGAAGTGGAACTTCAGTATTGATGAACATGATAAATTGGTTGCTGCTCTCAGTCCTCTTAGACCATCTGTTTGCATAAGCCCACTTCCACAATTTGTTCGTAAGGTCAGTATTTTTGTGGTAAATTGTATATAGTGAACTTCACATTTTCTCAGTTGTGCTCTGAGGATGCACTTATTAAGAAAAATACATATTATGTATATCAAATGTATGCAAAGTGGATCTACTTGTGTGTGGGGAAAAGTAAGGATATGTTACAGATACATCCCTGAAGCTCCCTTTTTCACTCTTACCTTGGAAAACATATGTACCCTTCAGTTTTGTAGGCAGGATATACATGCACATAAATCCTGGTTATGGAAATCAGCTGGGACTAGACCCCTTGTCAAAAAGTTTTTCAATAGATCATGAATTCAGATTTTTACCATGTAATATACCGAAAAAAAGCTTTTTTAGGGAAATGTCTTGAAAACATATTTTAGCTTTTTTTTTCTTTTAACAAAACACTAAACTAAACATTGAGAAAACATACTGTCCTGCACACAGACAGATGGATGGGCTGACGTGCAGACAGATAGATACACAGACAGACAGACTGACAAAAATTAGACTGACACACGCTTATGCACAGATGATGGTAATGTTAGATTGAATGTAATATTTACAAATACAGATGGATTATTAGTAAATGGTATAGAGTTGGAATTTAAGGATTGTATAAAGGATAGCACACTTGAAATTCTTGGAGCTGTGAAAACAAAGCTGACTAAACATAAGATCTCACTCATTTTGTCCTAAAGGGTACATGATAGAAATATGGAAACAAGAGGATAATGCAGGAGGAAAGAAGTGCTTAGTGGTGTTGACATAATTTTGCAAAGAATTATAATCATCCAAAACAAATATACAATAATAGTGAAGGAATAAACAGGATGGTACATGAAGCAGTAAAACATTCACTTCTCAAGGATGATAATGTTTTGATATTGGGATTTCAAATATAAAGAGACAGACTAGGGAAATATGGATTCTCATCATGGCACAGAGTCTTAGAGGCACAAGTTCTTAGTGTGGGTACAAGAAAATTTCCTCTACCAGCATGTCACTGAACACATTCAGATGGAAGGGACTGATAGACCATCACTGTTGAGAAAATTATATATACATCAACAAAAAAAGAATGATCATGTTTGATCGTGTGGTAAATGAGGAGAGTGTAAAGATTGGATATGAACAAGATGTAGAGAGGGTATGTAGTCATGGAAACTACACTGGACTCAACACTATCAATAGCAATATAAACTAGGAAATGATGCTCGTTTGCCAGGAAGCAGGGCTTTGTGATGAAAGGTTCTGTGAAATTTACTGTGAAGTAGGAAATGGGTGCCTCTTGCCTCAAATATAGTGGAAACATTAAGAAAGGAGGAGGAATAGTTCAGGAAAAGATGTCAGTAATCAAAGGAGCTTAGAGATGTGCCATGACAAAAATATAGGCAGTACTTAACCAGCAAGAATTTGTCAGATATAAGAGAAATGAAATGATTATAGCAGGCTAAGAAAGAAGGAGTATAGAAACTTGAAAAAGAAGATTGTAGACAAGACAGGAGAAAATCCAAAACTTTTCCATAACTTCATCTGGAGTAAATTGGCTGTCAAAAGCAGAGTTCAGGCTGTGAGATTCATACTAAAGAGTTGTAAAAGACAGTATAAGAATATTTGATAAACTCAATGACAGTGTCGAGTAGAGTATTTTTAGTGGAAGGCACTGTAACTCCAGTGCCAATGAGTTGGAATAGGGGGGAGGTCTTAGAGAGCATTGAGATATTGAACAAAGACATAAACAGAACACTGTAGGCTCTTGACCCATACAAGGATCATAGTTCTAATGATATTACACCACATGTGCTGAAGACACATGCAGATGCACTTGATATATCTCTCTGTCTATATCTCTGATGCCCGTTCCCTCCAAGAAGTCCCTCAAGGGGGTGGCCATGGCAGAAGGGTCTCCACAACTGATGAATTCCAGTGCCACTTCTTAGCCTCTAGTGCCTCACTTTTACCTGATGTGTCTACCTAATGTTCCTTCCTAGTATTCCAACCTGCTACTTCTACCTAATGCTCTACCCTAGTATTCCTACTTACTACTTTTACCTAATATTTCTGCTTAATGCTCCTGCCTAATATTCCTACCTACTTCATCTATTTATTGCCCTTACCATTTTGCCAAAAAGAGGGGATAGTGCATAGCACTCACCACAGGAAAATCTAGAGTTATGAAGAATAAGATGTGTGAGATGTAGGTGTTCTCAAGTGTTATGTGTGACAAGGAGGATTCTATGTTTGTGGACTAAATGCTAGCAATCCATGTGTGAATGAGGCAGAAAGAAAAGACAGCAACGTGGATCTGAGGAATACAGCTTGACAGCCATTGAAGTGTTGGCTCATTGCACAGCCATCATCAACCTTCCTGATGACCAGGTGGGCATTACAGATATATATTCCCCCCTGGTTGGTGTCTGCCTACCAACCACTATCTGCACTTGATAAACCACTTGAAATGCCATTCAGAATTTCATTGGAGAAAGGCAAAGTGCCAAGGGAGTTGAAAAGGGCAAATGTTGTACCTGTCCGTTGGAAATGAGACTGGGAATATGTACTGAACTACAAACTAGTCACTGTGATGAATGTGGTATGTAATGTTTTGGAAAAGATAATCAGAAAGCAAATGGGTAGCTTCCAGCTGAGGAGAAATTACGTGAGAGACAGTATGATTACAGGGAAAGGAGTTCATGTGTAATGAACCATTTAGCTTTCTGTGAGAGAGTAAACTCTGTCTGAGACAAAAGAAAAAGCTTGGTGGATTGTTTGTATCTGGGCTGTCAGAAGGCATTTGACTGATTAAGAGGCTGGATCACTAGAAATTGTGTGGGGACCCATTTACTTGATAGAATTTTATTTTAGCAGAAGGGAACAATGGATGCATGCTAGAGCAGTCTTTTTGAAATGGATGGATGACTCCAGTGGAGTGCTGTAGGTTTCTCTTCTGGGACTTTTACTCTTTTTGATCATCGTAAATGACCTGCCAGAAGGCATGGACTCATACCTGAATATGTTTGTAGTTGACACAAAGTTCATGAAGGAAGTGAAAAGTGAGGAGGATTGTATCAACTTACAAGCAGACCTAGACAGACTGTAAAGTTGGCCTGATGCATGGTTGATGGGATTCAACCCAAATAAATGTAAAGTAATGAGGATGAGACACAGGAAAAGAAAACCTTGATATGAATATCAGCTAACTGAAAATAAGCAGCATGAATCTGTGTGTAAAAAGAACTTGGGAGTTGACATCTTCCATAACATATCACCAGAGTTCTGCACAATGACAAGATACTAAATATCTGCTGACAAATATCAGAATAGCATTCACGTATATGGACAAAGAAATATTCAGCCTAGTGTTCACATCTTACATAAGGCCAGAATTAGAATACTCATAAATTTTTTAGGCTTGGTCATTGCACCTGAAGAAGCAAAATGAGCCAATAGAGAAGATCCAGAGGCCACTGGAGGGCAACAAAGATGGTATCAGCATTAAGAGCACTGAGTTATATAGGGAAAGTCAGAAGGCCTTAGATTTGACCACCATAAAAGAGAGGAGAGTGTAGGGTGACATAATCATAACTTTAGGTTTTTAAACCAGATCATTTATGTGATGGTGAGCAGTACTCTTAAAGATGTAGGGATAGAATAATGCAATGCAAGAAAATAATTCACTAATATAATTACCAATAATGAGGATCAAGATGTTACAGTCAGTTACAGCTGTCTATGGAAATATGCAAGCTAGCATTATTGATTTTTTCAGTAAGACAAAATCTCTAGCTGCTCATCCCCCTGCTCCTTCCTCACCAGCTCTAAGTTTTATGGAACTCTAACTGTGCTCACATTTATTACTTTTGTGATTTTATTTGTTCCTGTTAGTTCACACCTATACTCTGTCAGTGCAGAAAGTAAAAGATCTTTGAACCCATTACAATTTTGTAATCTTGCCTGCCTTGTAGGATGATCTTTGCTGTCAGTAGTACACTCATCCCCTGCTTTATGTTAGGTTATGCTTTGCAAAAACCTGCACAAAGAGAAATCACATACAGCAAATTGATGAAAATACAGAGAAAAATGGTATGTGTGCAGCAGTTTCATGGTTTTACTGGCAGATTCTCCTGTTACCTTCATGTTATGTTGCTTCTGACATCAAATAAACTTAACTAGTTATCCTTCAATTGCTTGAAATGGTTCTTGCTCAGCTACATTATCTTCTTTACATAAATGCTCATAAATTATTAGACCTTAGGCAGCCAACGACCAGTGAGGTATTTTACCAATACTGCCTGCCTGGATATTGGGAAGGTTTGTTATGACTGCATAGTGAGCCAGCATTTCAGTGGTTGTCAAATTGCACTCCTCTGACCCAGGTAGCTGTCTTTTCTTTCTGCCTCACCCATACGTGGACTACTGGCATTCTTTCCTCAAACATTCAGTCGCTCTTTGTCACACATAACACATGTCAACAATTCACACAGACCACTCTTCATAACTCTAGATTTTCCTGCAGTGAGCACTATGCACTAGCCTTGCCTTTAGGCAAAATGGTAGGAGCAATAGATAGAAGTAGTAGGTAGGAACATTTAGGCAGGAGCATTAGGTAGAAGTAATAGGTAGGAACATTAGACAGGGGCATTAGGTGGAAGTAGTCAGTAGGTACTTTAGGTAGGAGCCTTTGCAAACACTTTGCTAGAGTTGCCTTGTGCCAGTGACCTATAAAGGGTGAGGCACTAAAGGCAATAGTTATGGAGACTCTGTTGCTGTAGCCACCCCTTTAAGGGAGTTCTAGGCATCAGAGATATAGATAGATAGATAGATAGATAGATAGATAGATAGACTTTAGACCTGAGCTGATGGTTACTAAGGCTGCTTTTCTTCTTTGTCTTATGCTCTTTGTGTAACAAGAGCATTTTCTCTGGCTTCTTCATAGAGGGATTTCTAACCCTTGGGTTATCTTGGCAGCCAATGGAGTATAGTTGACCACAGCACTTAAACTTTTCTCTGCATTCTTCTTTATGTTGCGGATTGTAGATTCACCCAGGTTTTAAGCATGTTCAAGCGCTGATGCCCTCTTTTTCTCTCCCTAAGATTTCTTGCTTTCTTTTTTAAGGTCAGAGATGTTGTCTTCTATTTAATTGATGGTACGCGAGTAGAAGATGTAGCTGGATGTTTGGATGCCATTGTAAAGTACAAACACTGCGGGTTGCAGTTAAACTACAAAAGCAGGTATTCCCAAATGTTGCAAGTAGCACAGATCTGCACACAACGATGGTAACTGTGAGGCTGACCTGCTGGTGGGAACTTGGCTTGCTCAGTCCAGGACCAAAGCTTACTCCAACTGTCAACCCACACTGAAGTTTTGGCGGTCTTTCTACAGCACACACCCGCATAGTAGCAAATTTTGACTACACAAAAAAAGGGACTGGTTGAAGTAGGGCCCTTGTTTAATGGCAAAATCACATATAGATAACCTGCATAAAGAAAGGACTGGTTGTATTCTGTTTATGAGAGTATTAGTGCTTTGAGGATTTTTTTCATACTTGTTTGCCATTTTCTGCTTTAGTGAGGTAGTGCCAGGTACGGATGAAGAAAGGTCGCATTCACTTACATCCATTCTGTAGCTGTCATGTGCAGTGCATTGAAACCACAGCTCCCCTGTCCACAACCAAACCCCCACAGACTTTTTAACATGGTTTCCCCTGGCCACTTCACATGTCCCAGTTCAGTCTATTGACAGCACATCGACCCTTGTATACCAAAACCTTCCACTTCACTCCATGCCATACATGCCTTTCACCCTCTTACATGTTCAGGCCTCGGTCACTTAAAATCTTTTTGACTCCAACCTTCCACATCTAATTTGGTCTCCCCCGTTTCCTTGCCCCCTCTGCTTCTGACACATAGAGCCTCTGTGTCCACCTTTCCTCACTCGTTCTCTCTATTTTTCCAAATCATTTCAGCACGCTTTCTTCAGCTATCATAACCAGACTTTTTATTACCACACCTCTCTTCTACCAATACCTCACTTAGTAAAACAACCACACACCACATATTGTCCTCAAACATTTCATTTCCAACACATCCAACTGCGCATCTGTGCCCATAACCCATGCCTCGCATCCATAAAACATTGCTGGGGATACTATACCCTCAAACATTTCTTTCTTTCTTCCAGAACCTTCCCCCCCACCTCACCCACCTTATGACTTTCCATTTCCTTGGTTCCATTTGTTGCCATGACCACTTCCAGGTATCTAAACATTTCACTTCCTCCAGATTTCTCCATTCATACTCACACCCCAACTAACCTTTACTTCCATCCAGCTATACCTAATAATTTTGCTTTTATTGACATTTCCTCTCAACATCCACCTTTCACACACTTCCAAACACAGTTACCAACTTCTGCAGTTTCTTACTTGAATCTGCCACCAGTGCTGTGTCATCAACAAACAACAACTGACTCACTTCTCAGGCCCCCCTCACCCTATGCGGACTGCATACTCGCCCCCTCTCTCCAAGGCTCTTGCATTTACCTCCTTCTCTGCCGCATCTGTAAACTAATTGAACAGCCATGGTGACTTCACACACCTCTGTTGCAGACCAGGTTTCACCTAGTACCACTCACTCTCCTCTCTGTCTACTCATACACATACCTTACACCCTTGATAAGAACCTGTTGCTTTTGGCAGCTTTCCTCACACACTGAGTATTAAGATGTTCCACAAGATGTCTCTATCAACCCAGTCATATGCTTTCTCCAGATCCATAAATGCCATATGCAAAGCTTTCTGTTTCTCCAAATTTTCTGTAAAGCTAACACCTGATCCATACATTCTCACTTCTAAAACCACATTGTTTTTCCTCAATCAGATGTTCTGTATATGCCATCACCTTTTCAGTCACTGCATCCTATACAACTTAGCAGGTACACTCAACAAACTTATACCATTATAGTTTGAATACTCACATTTGTTCCCCTTACCTTAATACAGCGACTATACATGCAATCTGCTATCCCACCTCACCATGATCTGTAAGTACACTTAAAATCCTATCTTCCCAGTCAGCAACACAGTTACCCCCCGTCTTAAGAAGTTTTTTTTTTTTTTTTTTTTTTGAAGGCTCCAGTCACGGACAAAAGTCCACATCAAGGCCGGGCCCTAAT
>JAYMFT010184417.1:0-11990 GCA_038088735.1 Panulirus argus
ACAGGACGATAGTTAGAGGGGTCAGAACGGTCACCCTTCTTAGGGATGGGATGTATCAAAGCATGTTTCCAAGGAGATGGAAAAGGTTTGGTTTATAAATAGAAGTGGAATAGACGAGTCACCACAGGTGCAAATTCAGAGGCATACTTTTTCAGTACACGGGGATGGATGCCATCAGGACCATAAGCCTGTTACGAACGAGATGAACACATGTTCGTCCCTGTTCATATAATAGATGTGTATGTGTGTGTAATCTTTATCTTCTGTAGACTCAACACCTCCGAGACGAGCCCAAGGCATTTGTTAGTTTTCCTTGTATTGTAAATTTATCTTCTGTAAACTGATGAAATTACCCCTGGTGTTTAATTTCATTCCTTAAGTCTAGAGCTATCCGTTGTGCACGTAATAAGCCTTACTTGCACAATATTTTCCCTTACTTGTAGAGTATTTCCACTTACTTGTATAGTATTTCCCCTTGTACAATATTTCTTCTTGTACAATATTTCCCCTTACTTGTAGAGTATTTCTCCTTACTTTTACAATATTTCCCTTGTACAAAATTTCCCCTTAATTGCATAGTATTTCCCCTTGTACAATATTTCTCCTTGTATAATATTTACCCCTACTTATACAATATCTCCCGTTAATTGTTCACTATTTCCCCTTACTTGTACAATATTTTTCCTTACTTGTAGAGTATTTCCCCTTACTTGTACATTATTTCCCCTTACGGCTATTTGAAAGAATACTTTCAATCCTCGCACTAATTTCCTGACGGTTTCACGTTCATGATTACTCATAAGTACTTGTTGCACAAGCCGTGTCGTGTTCTCTGTCGTGTCCTCCTGTTTATTGCCCCCCTGCCATACACTGTTGTCAACTGATTTATTTTACGCATTGTGTTCAGCGTTTCTCTAAAGCAACCGTGATGTTTCATACCGCCTAGGTTATGGATGCCATATCACGTCCCACGTGTCCTGCTCCTCCTGCACCTCACGTCAGGCCGTGACGCACGTGCGACATCGTGTACCCAGAGCAGCCCAGCCGCGGCGGACCACAGGATAGAGAGAGGCCTTCAGTGTGGCGGGGGTACTAAACGTTTCTTGGCGCAGCGGTTTACCCGTGTTGGGGGTGTTGACAGGGAACTCACTGTGTCCTGTGATTTCACCGTGTCACTTGAAGGTTAATGATAAATAAGGTTCGCACACACACCAGGTTTATTGAGAGTACAGATGGCTTGAAGGAACACAGGCTATTCGTCCGTCAGCCACAGACATTGCAAGGCGACTCTATATTGACTGACAAAGTAATAGTAACGCCACAAGATGATGACAAAATAATAGTGACGCCATTCATAACTAAAGGGCTGGACTGCACCTGGGCTCGCACGCATAGTCACGGCAGACATAGTTGATACATCAAATATATGGAGTCATTATATGTAGGTAACAGTCACATATCCACAGGGGGAGGGGGGGGGCCCTGGCTGGGAAGGCCTTACTGGGGGTCAGCTGACCCACACTCACCCATATACGTAAGTGTGTTGCCCACTTCCCCACCGGTATAGGAAAAGGCAAGGCTGATAAGCAGTGAGGAACGCCATCGCTGACCCAGGTAACGGGTTGACGAGTTCGGGCATGAGTGATACTGCAAATCCTGGCCGTCCCCAGATCCCCTCCCCCCCACTGTACTATTCTCACGGAAGCAGGAGCCTACCAAGGGGCCTTCCCAGGGCGTCTAGTCGGAAGGATGTGGGGCTAGGCTTAGATGTTTACCAGGCGAGAAATCACTTCCCATCAGTGACTTCACCTCAGGTTCACAGGTGCTGCCTGTCGTGCTCTTATATCTCATAGCGGGGCCAGGAACCATAGCGAGGCCATGGGACTGCGCCAGATTAGAAGTCATTTAGCTTGCTCACTTTCTCCATCTATATTAACTCCTTCTAGATCCCTCTTTAGTCCATCCATCTTTCCATGGGTAGGTTCCCAGGCAGAGCATCCAGTCCTTGATGGCCACGTTCCCAGGTCCAAGATCGAGTCATTGATGGATTCCAGCGAACACAACGAAACAGTGGTTTCCTCCAGCAGAAAGTGCACACGCTGAACACACAAAAATGAATACGGAGCAGGATACAGAGTGCACAAGAGAGGAAACGGAGTGAACAGAAGAGGATCCAAATGCAAAATAGGGGATACAGAGTGCACGAAAGGTGCTGCTGTTTCCCATCATAGAAACGGAGAATCGACAGAAATAAACTTTTATTCGTTAAGAGCGCTCTAATTTGCTGAGGATTAGTCCTGATTGTCGCACGCCTCCGAACTGTCATTCCCCACACGGGCAGACGATAGCAAATCGGTGCGATATCAGGATTTTCTGATTTTATTTTTCCCATAGATACCTCCTGAGCCGGACGAACACCAGTGGTTCAACGCCGAGAAGCGAAACATCGGATAAAGATGATTAGGTGTAGTTTCTTGTCTCAGTAGAGACACGGTGCGCCGCTGGGTATAGGCTGTCCTTTGTCCGTGGCTGCACTTGCAGCGGGGTTGCCAAGCCAGATGTTTGGTGGTTGTCAGGACGGACGTGAACAGGACCACCAGCCTACCACGTTGTTTGCTTCTCCAGTTCTACGGAAGACCTGTTGAAAGGAAACGGTTTGAGTGTCGATGTCTGAAGGAGGTTGTTTAGTGTTGTCCAGATGAAGAGCCGTCCTTACTGTAGGTGAGTTGAGGGAAAGAGACGAGAGGGAAATTGAGATGGTTAACTTACTAAGTGCAGTTGGAAGGAGAGGGATAGCAGTAAAGGGTTAAGATGTAAGAACGATAGATGATGACATGGTAAAAATGATTTGAGAGGCGCATGATTTGGTCATGCAGAATGCATGGCAGGAAACAGGTTGGTCAAGAGGAAGGATTCTTGGATGGCTGTGGGTACAAGAAGAAGAGGAAGACATGGGGCAGAATGCGCGGCTGCAGTCGTAGAGGTGAACCGTGTGCAGTATTATGGTGAGTGATGCGGTCTGTCTCACTCGCACGTTCACCTTAGTGTGTAAGGTGAAAAAGTAAGAATGATTTTCATTAACTTTACCACAAGAGTGGCAGGTTTGTGGTCCTGTGGCACAGAGAAGGGTTTTGAAATACTTTTGTTAAGGAATCTCACCGCGTTATATTAGTCACGTATCTTTTGTACTTTATATCAGCTACGTATCTTTCTTCGTTATAAGATTCAGTTTCATTTTCATTCTACAAGTGATCTTTAGCAGATAACGGCTTCGTGTGACAGTTTATATCGATGTCAATTCCCAGGGTTGTGGTAGACGTCATTCCTGAACGCCTCAAATGTTGAGTAGAAGCTCGCGTTGTCGAGGTTGAAAACTGAAACCTGGTCATTGTAGTAATCTATGGCCCACCAGATGCAGAGCCTCAGGAATTTACGGGATGAATAAGTAAAATCCCCTTGCAACCTCCTCGGAAACTCGGTCGCAAATATACTTGTCTTGGTAGGCATCAACATTTCACATATTAAACGAAGACAGGCAGGAAATACAACGCAGCTGAAAATGTTGACACTGTAGGCAGCTTGGAAAAAAATTATTTAGTGTGAAAAGTTGTCCTTTTGTCAAAAAATAATAAAACTAACCGGAGGAAATAGCATTCTGGAATTGATCTTTACAAATAATGTAAACTTGATATGTGAGTTTACCATCTCCAGTACCTTGTACTCTGATCACAACCCAGCTGAAGGCAAAACAAGTTTTGGATGGCAAACCGCCAAGACAGAACACACGAAACAGTGGAGGTGTTTTCAGTTTTCATGGCAAACGGATAAAGTGGAAAGATGTGATCGGTGAGACGCCTGCGACACAATGGGAAACACTGCAGAGTACCACAACAGAGGAGGAATACGTTCATGACGCGACAAATTTGGTCCTCCAAACATGCAATACACATATACCAGAGAGAAGGAAGCACAAAAGGTCTAGGTTAGAATGAGCATTTTGCAGGAGGCGAAAAAGAACCGCAGATCTTCTAAAGAACCTGCAGCGCAGCCCTCCCAGCGGAGTAAAGATAACCTCTCCAGTGCATTACACTTTGTATCAAATCTTTACCTTTTTTGTTCCTGGATAATAAGTGGTATTTTCTAATTGATTATGTCTAAAACGTATAGAAAATGACTATTTTCCCCTGAAACTTTGCTTTTGTGATCATGACTGATATTTTGAAATTTACCTTTTTTTCAGAACATTCCTGATAGATTTAATGCTGAGTTGCTGATATAGAAATTTCTAGAAGTTTCCAGTAATATAAATAGCATTATAAACATAAGGGCCTTAAGCCAGCCAGTTCAGTTTAGATCGAGCTGCCTAAGTGGATATATACACATACATTTTTCTGAGATGGCATCGCGAGGCTGCAGGCATCCGGCAGACGCATTTTGCTATGTCTGCGGCCAATCTGTCAAAACAAGAGCGAAGAATTACTCCATGGCAGCATCTGCTAAGATGTGCGTGGCCTACAAGGCATATTTCGGCATGCCTCTCGGGGATCAAGACAAATTCTGGATTCCTCATTTTACCTGCAAGCACTGCAAAAAAAGCTTTCCAAGGTAAGATAGACAATTGTTCTCGTTTTTATGGCGGAATTTTATATTGTAACTTTTTTTTTTTGGAAATTTTGAAAGTAAAGTTTTTTTAACTGATTTTTTTTTTAATTTTCAATGTTATTGAAAAAAAAAGCATATATAGAATATGATAAGAGAATGTTTTACACGTTAGTCATGGGTGAAATAGATTTATGAACAAATGTATAATTTTCTTTTCGTAATCACAATTTTATATTGTCTTTTGCAGGATGGTACAGAGAGGAAAAGAGAGCCATGAAGTTCGCTTTCCCAAGACTTTGGCGAGAACCCACTGACTACCCAAGCAATTGCTGCTTCTGCGTGTTGGACCCTTCCAAACGTCGGACTGGCAAGATGCAGCTGCTATCACGTGTCCGGACCTTCCATCATCCGTTGCCTCGGTGCCACACGGCCCTGAGCTCCCCGTGCCCACTCCTCCGGAGAGAGAGCGGCCGTCGTCAGAGTACAGGAGCAAGTCAGGCGGAGCAAGACGTTGTAGATCCAGATTACAATTTCAGAGTTGTAGCTGAGGAG
Source organism: Panulirus argus (assembly GCA_038088735.1). NCBI lineage: Eukaryota > Metazoa > Arthropoda > Malacostraca > Decapoda > Palinuridae > Panulirus > Panulirus argus. The sequence goes on from JAYMFT010184417.1 coordinate 5,155, forward strand.
AGAAACCCATACTACCCCAATCAAAAAGACCTCAACGACTTGAACCGAGCTTTTGATGTCTAGGTTCAAGCAGAGGAACTTCATGGAAGAAAGTGTGCAAATCGCAGATCAGAGGAAGCGTCACCTAGATTTTTCAGCTTCTTCACCCGTCAAGATGGGTTCTGCTTATGCCGCAATGTAACCAGTCTGTTCGAAGCAATCGGAATCGCCTGTAACCCGAACGAGTGCCGCCTCTTTATTGACAGCTCATCCAGAAGCCTCAAAGCCACGCGGCTCCATAACGGGAACAAGTACCCGTCTCTTCCCCTGGCTCACTCGGTGCATCTCAGAGAAGAATACAGCAGTGTCAAGATCTTGCTAGACGCCTTGAAGTATGATGAGTACAGCTGGGAGGTCATCGGAGACTTCAAAACGGTGGCATTTGCGATGGTTCTCCAAGGTGGTCTTACCAAGTTACCCTACTATCTTTGCCTTTGGGACAGCAGGGACACCGCGCGCACTACCTCAGGCGGAAGTGGCCACATTGGACCGAATTCCCTGTAGGGATGAACAACGTCAAGAGGGAGCCACTGCTGGACCCCTGGAAGGTGTTGATGCCACCACTGCACATAGAACTAAGCCTTATGAAACAATTTGTCACAGCTCTAGATAAGGAGTCTGCATCCTTCAAGTACCTTCAAGACTTCTTTATTAAGCTGTCATAGGCAAAGGTCAAAGCCGATGTCTTCGTCGGACCACAGATAAAGAAGATCCTGAAGTGCAAGGAATTCCCCAAGAAGCTCACTAAGAAGGAGAAAGCAGCTTGGTACAGCTTTGTCGCAGTGGTTCGGGGCTTCCTGGGCAATCACAAGTTCGAAAACTATGTGGAGTTGGTTGAGACTGTGGTGAAAAACTACGGCTAAATGGGCTGCAGGATGTCCCTCAGAGTCCATATCCTTGACGCTCGACAACTTAATAAATTCAAGGAAAACATGGGAACGTATTCGGAGGAGCAAGGCGAGCGCTTCCACCAGGATGTACTGGACTTTGAACGCCGCTACCAAGGAAGATATAACGAGAACATGATGGGAGATCATGTTTGGGGTCTGATTCGTAAAAGTGATTTACAATACAATCTTAAATCTCGAAAAGCTACTCACTTCAAAATCTTTTGTGATAACCTTTGTTTAACATTAGTGTAAATGCATGTTAGTTTTGATTCATATGTTGTTTTTCTGACTTTATGTGAATAAAAATGTGCAAATTCGCCCGTTATCGAATTGGAAATAGGTAAATTTCAAAATATCACTGTCCTGGTCACAAAAGCAATGTTTGAAAGGAATAATAGTCTTTTTCTCTGCTTTTTACGCATAAACAAATAACACTTACTACTCAGGAACAAAAATTGTGTTACACAGTGTTATCGGACAGAGACCATAAACTAAAAATGTCTTATGAAACACAGGGAAATGAAGAAAAAGCAATTACTAAAAAGAAAAATACTTTTAATCATGTGCAAAACGCAAACTTAGGACCACAAACGCCATTGGCTCCCCAAAAGCAGACAGTATTTTTACTGACGACTGTCAGTTGAGTGATTATAAAAAGGCAATTGGAGTCAGTATTCTGTGAGCCAAAAACAACATTAAGGATAAATGACCCAAAAGACTTTAAACAGTAATTCCCCAATTGTACACACAGCAGATATCACCACCTCAACACGAAGATTTGAGAGAGCCATTGAGAGCATAGCCATGTACTCAACCCCGGGCCCGGGACTCAGTCTTCATAAAGCACGTGCATTACATATCCACTGGAGAAGTCTAGATTTTGGCATCATCCCGGGGGTCTGGAACTGACCCACATCGCCCCACTCCACAAAGGCGGAAGCAAAGTTGTCTAAAAACTATCGACCGATACCACTAACATCGCACATCATTAAGATTTTGGAAAGAGTCCTAGGAGGCCAGCAGACTGGATTTATGGAAGTGCACAATATACATAACACAGGACAACTTGGCTTCAGGGCGGGAAGACCTTGCCTCTCTCAGTTGCTGGACCATCATGATAGGATTGTTGAGGCTCCGGAAAACAAAGAAGATGCTGACGTGATTTACACAGACTTTGCAAAGCTTTTAACAAATGTGCCCACGGTTTCATAGCACAAAAAATGCGAAGGATGAGAATAACCGGAAAAATTGACAGATGGATTTACAATATTTCAGTTAATAGATCACAACACACAGCTGTAAACCATGCCATCTCCAGCACCTCCACGGTAAAATGCTTAGTCCCCCAAGGAACTGTACCTGCACCCTACCCGTTCCTCATTCTTATATCTGATATTGATGCAAACACGAGCCACGGTTTCGTATCATCCTTTGCAGATGGGACATGGGTGAATATGGAAATTACTTCAGAAGAGGATGCCGAAAGGCTACAAAGAGACATAAACGAAGTCTTTAACTGGGCAACCGAGAACAACATGCTTTTCAGTGGAGATAGATTTCAACTCCTCCGGTATGGGAAAAATGAAGAAATAGAAAATAACACAGAATACCGAACAGACACATACGTTATCATAAACCAGATGAATAATGTGAAAGACCTTGGATTAAGACTGTCTAACGACCTAACCTTCAGCGAACAAAACAAAACATTAGTTGCCTCCTCCCGCGAAAAGATGGCTGGCTTGATCCTGCGGACCTTCAAGACAAGTGAAGAGAGAGAGAGAGAAAAAAAAGAAAAAAATGATGGCATTACAAGGCGCTAGTTCTTTCAAGATTGAATATCGCTGCGTTCTGTCATCACCCTACAAGGCGGACGAAATTTCAGAAGTAGAAATTGTTCAGGTTTTTCGCAGCCCAGTATTAATGTGGTAAAGGAACTGAATTGCTGGGAGCGGCTGAAATCTCTGAGGCTCTACTCATTGGAGCGCATACGAGTGAAGTGTATCATTATCAATACCGGAAAATCCTAGAGGGTATGGTTCGCACCTTGTACTAGGAAATAACATCCTACTGGCACGACAGGCGTGGAAGACTGTAAGATACTACCACTGAAATGCAAAGGTGCGATATGCAGAATTAAAGAGAGCACGTTAAACATCCGGGGCCCACGGCTCTTCAACACCTTGCCATCTTCCGCAAGAAACAGCCTGGGATGCACGGAAGAGAAGTTCAAGGGTGCATTGGACAAGTACCTACAAAGTGTACCCGACCTGCCAGGCTGTGGAGTCTGTGTGGGCCTGCGGGCTGAGGCTTGCAACAGTTTGGTAGATCAACAACAACCCAGAAGACTACGCCAGGCATTCATATTCACCAGGTGTCGCTCTGTGTTGCATGTGCTCCCTTAGTGCAATTACCGTTGGTAACACTGCAGTGTTAAATATGTATTTTTGATGAGAGTGAACTGAATTTTGTGATTTTTATGTTGAAGGTAATTTTTCTTGTTCATTAATGTGAGATGAGGTCAAGTATTAGACTTTACCGTTACATATCTGAGAAGACGCAGTGTTGAAAGGTTTTCCTCACTGTACATAAAGCGGCTGACACACAAGGAAAGAAATACAAGCCACATCGAGATCAGTTGTTATGGATGGCTTGTGAATGACAATTATTGGGCGAAAACCGGACAAAGATAACGATAGAATATTTCCATATGTAACTTTTCCATCACTTTTTCCCTCAACTGAATATCGACGTGCATTATACTTTTAGATCAATCTCTCAAGAATTTTAGACATTTCACACAGCGCACGTCATTAGCCCTTTGAACTGCTGGTGCAGTGTTGTCGGTCCTGGCAGCCGCTTCTACCTGCGGACGGAAACACGGCTGAGATTTCCTCTTGAAGCCTCTATAGGAAGGTGATCAGGGGTTGGCCGTTGGGCTGGGTGGCAGATCACAGGCAAGTATCTTTCACGCAGGAGACTCCTCCACACACCTGGAGTGCCAATGACTTCAGGTTCCCAGTAAGAGTTACCATCTGGCAGCCTTATATTGATCAGCTCCACGTGGGCAGTCAGCCAACTGTTTGCAGATAATTTTCTGTTGTCACCTGCAGCTGCAAGGTATCTTTGTCCGTGACTGGAGCCTTCAACATAAAAAAAGAAGAAAAATATTAAAGAGGTCGTTCTTGTCTTTAGTTGTCATGGTGTGTCTGGCCCTGTTAGATCTAGATGACCTCTCCGGCCTCAGCACATTCTCTCTCTGACACCATGACCAGACCCTCCAAGAAGGTGGAGCTCTTTCTGAAGCTGTTTCAAGTTCGTCCTCTCACCATAAGCCAGGAGTGTCCCAGTCCGCCTCTCTATGAAAGCCAACAAGATTATCTGCAACTTCATCCGACACTTTCTTGGTACCGTCACGTACAGGATGGCAGACAGGGTTCTTTCTCGTTGACAGCAACCATCTAGATTCGTTGTGCTCTCCTTCCTTGGAAATATACAAGCTTTACAGGTAAATGTGTATCCCTGCGTACAGCCAGGAATTTGATGCACCCACAAGCTACTGCAGCACATGCCTTACCTGGCGTATACCTGTAGATGGTTTCAGAGGTGGTCAGCAGTGTTAACCTTACCTTATCTTACTTATAACCGCCCCCCTCCCCTCACTAGGCTGTCGTGTTGCTTCTTTGTTCAGCCAGGCTGTTGAAGGCCGCGGTCGGGAGGCCCATCTTGCCAGCAGGGCCCATGTCTTATCCACTTGCCCTTGGGACTTTCACACCTCATCAGAAAAAGTCAGTGTTGCTGCTGGCAATATTTTAAACAGTTGTGTACCCTCGATGTTTACGCTGCTGTCCTTAATCGTACTCACTGCATCTTTCGATTTTACTGCTGCTAATACCGTCGTCCATCGAGGCTTAGCACGCCAAAAGGCAACTGCATGTGAGTACAGATTGGGAAACATGCCTTCCAAGATTTTCTGATCGTAAGTTATGGTATCTGTCTCCCAGCTTCGTTGTGGACAGTACACTCCTAACGTTTTCAGTCGTCCCCAATCATGTTAATGGATCCCAGTAGTGTTTTCAGTCGTTGCTAATAAAGTTTCAGTCGTTGCCGGTAATTAAGTGTTGACAGTGTCACCGCTCGTGTTAGCTGCTTCTGGGTGTACATCAGAAGCAGTGGTAACCTTTCTTGTGCACTGTTCTTCAGTAACACTAGAAATAAAGCCTCCAGTCTGAATAAATTCAAACTGATGTCAGTTTTCTCGATTTTTGTTCATATGCCTTTCTAAGAAAAATCTTTTAAAGGTCATATTTGTTCTTAAGAACTACGCCTTACGACAAGTGAAATATATGAACATCACTCATGGTCCAAGTTCAGAGGCACACTCTTTCAGTATATGGCGATGGATGCCATCAGGACCATAAGCCTTGTTTGCATCCAGAGAAAGAAGAGCTTTTCGGACAGTCCGAAAAGGGATTGCGGGAAGAGGCATAGGATTAGTAAGCGGAGCATCAGGGGGTGAAGGAATGTTATAGTCATCCAAGGTGGAGTTAGAGGAGAAACGGGAACCAAAGAGAGTTACTTTGTCAACGGGAGAGACGGCTACAGTAGCGTCAGGACGGAAAAGTGAAGGAAAAGTAGAGTGACAGGAGTTGTTGGAGATGCCCTTAGTTAAAGACCAGAAAGACCTATCCGTGGATGACGAGGAGAGGTTATCGCACTTCCTTTGAACAAAGAACGCTTCGTCTCACGGATAACGTGCATGCAGCGATTACTGGCAGTGATAAATGCCCGATATGCCTGAATCCTTGCCTGATTGACCTCAAAACAGGAATGGTTGAACAATCGATGGGAAGAAGAGGTTCTTCTGGAAGAACAGGAGAAAGATATTTCCACTCCCGCAACATTCGGGTCACCATGAAAACTGCCTTCAATTTCTAGGCATGAAAACTGTATTCACAACTGTCTTCACATACTCTGCATCAAAAGTAATTTCAAATAGCTTTATAACTGCCTGCTAATACTCAGAATCAGAACTGTCTTCAACTACGTGGATAAGGAAATATTTAGAAAAAAAAAATGAATTCATGATAGGGTAAGCATGGCCAAATGTGCCAGATCTAATGGGAAAGCTCCTTGGACGGAGAACAAAAACTGTGCCTGAAGTAAGGGAGCTCAGCTAACACGGGGAGAGTAGGAACTCTGAACTTGCTTTCGTCAGAGGAGCGAAGGAAGAAGGCGGACATTTCCACTAATTTCAAGTTCCGAAATCTGTTCGTTGATGTCATCACGAGCAAGTCTTCGAAATATGGAGGAATTTAATCCAGTAGGCTACAAATCATGAAAAAATAAAAAGTCAGGTAAGCTCCAAATCACGCGTGGAACAGACGAGGGGAATCACCCAAATAGAAGAAGAAACAGTAGCCGTAAAGTGCGCCAAAAAATAAAGTTAAATAAATTGTATGGCAAAGAAGAGGGGTTGAGCTGGGGCCCCACAAATGAAAAACTAACTCCCTGAAGACACGAATACGCGGTCTCCCACAAACACACACGAGAGAAGAGAGAGGTGTGTCCCACATGGTCAGTGTAGCCGAGCTCGGTTACGAGATCCTATCATGGTAAACAGAGGACCAGAGATTCCATAAATTTTCAACTATAAGAGAAGTGGATGAACATGTCTTGTATAAATTCCCGGTAGTCTAGCTCCCTGGGCGCGGCGTGTGTCATGCATAACTTCCCATTAGCCTAACTTTCTGAGTGCGGCTTGTGTTATGTATAACTTCCCGTTAGCCTAACTCCCTGAGTGCGGCGTGTGTTATGTATAACTTTCCGATTGATTTGTGCCGGGAAAACCCCGGCAAATTTATTGTGCACCCCATACTCATCCTGTGAGCGGTAGCGCAAAAGGAT
>JAYMFT010184428.1:0-11990 GCA_038088735.1 Panulirus argus
AGATAAACTGCATGTTAAATAAAACTCTATGAACTCCTACTGAAGTGCGATTTAACCTTCATTACTGCCATCACGGAGTAGTGTGATTTTCATTTATATATATATATATATATATATATATATATATATATATATATGCAGCGCTAGGAATAGATGAAGAACAGCCTCAGTTACTCACATCTACTCATTCGTTGTCATATGCTATACAGATAAGAGCGAGAGAGTGGATGTACATACACATATATATACCTTCGGGAAAACCCCACTCTGCTGAAGTTACATTAGCTCTGCAGACGAAGGCTTCCATAAGTGCTGAATTCTTCCGTACTCACGGGAAAGGGGGTGCCCTGAAAGAGTCCATATTTTCTCGTACTATGTATCTAAATGAATGATGTCCTGGAAGTAGTCAGGATGCAGATGCATGGATGCGTCAAGTTTATGGCTGAAATTGCAATGCATTTAGTTGTATGTCTCTCCTCCTAAACGGAAGGTATTACTTTTCACACTCGAAATTGTTCTGGGTTACTTTTTTCTTGTGATTTCCGGTAACGTTGTGGGAAAACCATTGTGACGTCGACAGCTGTTGCTTCTTAAGTATGCATACGTGATAGTAATGTTGGCTGCTACTAGTCTTGTTTATCTTCTTTGGCAAAATTTGGATGAAAGTCAGATTTATCGACTCCGTGATGTGATTGGTCATCGTCACTAGCGAGCAACGTTCTGATTGGCTGATTTTTTGAAATTATCTTCCAAACGCTTGAGATCCTGATGCGCATGATTATAAAGGAATCAAATGACACAAGCAACAAACAGAAGCTTGATATAACTTACCAAGATCTCAGCAAGCAAACGATGCACATGTCTTGAAGTATATGAGATATGACAGACAGGCGAACACCACAACTGAATATTATCGAAATTTTTCCAAAGAGATTAGGCAAAATGGCTCCGCGTTAACTGAGACCAACTTCGCTCAGTTTTGCCAGTAAATTATACATCGTGAAAAATAAGTAATTAGCGTAACTGTTCATTATATAATACTGACGGCCAAATAGCCTATCCAAACCGTTAACAGAAGGCTTAAAAATAATCAATCCACTTTCCAAGCAATTATCCAACACAAATTCATGCCGTTTAATTTTTCTTTTCAACTGATGGACAGATACGTATCTTGTACTCGTACATAGGCTTTCGGTGTGATGCTGGAGATGCGAGTTTTGCGATAACTTGGAAAGCACGGTGAAGCTGAGGCCGGATTCCTGAACGCTCCTGCTGGTGCCCAGATCCAGGTGGGAAAATCCAAGTATTTATCGTCTTAAGCTTGATGGATAACTGACGTGGCCACATGTGGCCAGCTCACGGACCCTTTTGGCCAGGGTCGTGACACATTTTAGCAGACGATGACCCATGTGGCCAACACACGACTATCTGGCCTCGGGTACGGCTCCTGCAGGCAAGTCGTGGTCCATGTGGTCAGGCCACGACCCTTGTGTCTAAGGGCATGAAAGTGTAGCCTTGGGTACAACTCTAGTACGCAGGTCATGTCCCTTGTGACTAAGCAACGAATCTAATGGTCAGGTCGCGACCCTTATGACCGAGTAATGACCTTTGTGGCTCGGTCTTGACCTTTGCAATCAGACTGCAGACATTTTAGTTGGATTTTGACCATAAATGCCGGATTAGACAGTCGTTGCTGGACTACGTTTGTGCAAAAACGACAGAAAATAAAATCTTACGGTATAGTTTCCTGCCTTAATCACTATTCTTGATGACGAAATCAGATCTTAATCGCACTGGATTCCATTAAACGTTAAATGCTTAGAGGCTTTAAGGCGGAATCAATGCCATTGTGAACCCACAACAAGAAATCAACTAATCTTTGGCTATGATTCAGTCATGGCTGGAGGCAAGGCAGTGCTAAAGGAAAGCGTGAAGTATTAATCTTGGAATTAGTAATACGCATCTCTGCTGGAGGACTGGTCGCTGCCTGCAGGACTACGATGAAATATAGTTACAGATGAATCAACTCAGTAATGGCGGACACTCAGCTCCCGCCAGCCTTGCTCGCCACTAACACATCAGAGGCAGCCAACCCGGCTCGAGCCTGTCAAAGCAGCCAGCGTCGACAGGACCTCCAGCTGACCATAAGCTGAGGACACATGGAGGGCTGCTTCTCCTGCTGCTGCTGCTGCCAGGGGGACAGATCGGGAGGCGATCATCTTCAATATAACTGAACAAGTTGGCTGGATCGAGATCACATTGCTAGTACTTGTTCATGATGTTACGTAGTCCCAAATATAATGAAAGAGAAATACTTTCTTTCCACTCGTTGAATATTAATAGAAGAGATACAAAATGGAAAAAGGTACAGACACGTTCGGCTATTGAAAAGCTTATGCTCTCGGGAAGGCAGAATGTGTGGGCCACACAGGCATGAATACTACTCTGTCAGTCCAACCCCAGAACTGTTCAGTAGTTACCTATCGTTACCAGACTCCAGAAAGTCCGTAAAGTCTCATCCAACACTCACAGGCAATTTTACCGCTTCCCTTTTGCTCTAGCACACTCAAAAGACCCTCCCAATGTTCATTCGTAGTATCGTTTAACCCAAAACCCACTAGCCTTTCCCCTCACCCCTGACCGCTGCTCAGGCATTTCCTTACTTTCCCTCACCCCCAAGCACACCGGACGAGCCCCGAGTTCAGGTGTCCATCTGATGGCATTTTCCCGCAGCTGGTCTCCCTCCCGAGGTGGGTCAGCAGGACCCAGGTCGTCACCCAGAGCGGGTGGTGTTACTCCTCATGTCGGGTGTCCTCGACTGTCCGGGGAGACCAGCATACATCGTGGTCACCAGATGCTGGGGAGAGAGGGACAGCCTGATAAGGATGGTGGGGAGATAGAAAAGGGAAGAAAGCAGGCGCTGAGAAGAGGAGGAGGATGCTGGGGAGACGGGAGAGATAGAGATGTGTGTTGAGGGGATACAAGGCGGTAAGGGACTGCTGGAACGGAATGACTGTGTTTACCTTAAGGGAGACTGGGAGTGAAATAAGCAGCAAGGAGAGAGGGGAGAGGAGGACTGACGCTGGAGGGAAAGAATCAAAGTTAAGCAAAAGGAAAGTGTATGAGGAAGATGCTGGAGACGAGAGGGGACAGAGTAAGATCAGAGTGGGGAAAGGAACCAAATATTAGGAGTGTTGGAAGGAGCTGAGAGCGAAGGAAGGAAGAATAAGTGAGAGAAGAAGAAAAGAATGAGGGAAGGAGGAAGGAAAGAGTGAAGTAAGGAGGAGGAAGTGAGGGAAGGAACAGGGAATGAGAGAAGGAGCTGCAAGGAAAGGAGGGAGAATATGAGTTATGGAACACAAGCAAGGCCACAGCAATGGTAATGTCAGAGTTGGTCAGGCGTTAGAAGTGTGTCAGAAAGTTAGCTGAGAGTCAGGAGTAGTAATGATAATGATAATGATGATACCAATGATAATGATAATAACAATGGTGCAAATATCCCAAACAAAAGTAATAATATTGATGATAAAGTATTGATTATAATAATGATAATAATAATAATGATAATAATAATAATAATAATAATGATAATGATAATGATAATGATAATAATGATAATAGCAACATTAATAATAATAATAATAATAATGATAATAATAATAATAATAATAATGACAATGATAATAATATTGTTAATGAAAAAGATATTATTAATAAAATGATAATGATAACAACGATGATAATAATGATACTGATAATATCTTCACATGTGTACTTTCCCCTTCATAAAGCTCTCTTTACTTCATTACTTTTTTCAGTGCCTGAGATAACGTGTCTGTCTTTTAGCGATGAAAAGAATCCTTCGATCAGTTTCGCCATCTTCACAACTTTCCAGTTGCTTTGAATTGCTGTTCTTAGAATTTTGTTTAATACAGATACGTTCATTTTTCTTTTAAATACAGTTTTTCAGCCTCCGTAAAGAAGGCTTGTAACTTGGGTACTTTTTCCCTTGATAATTCACTTGACGAGAAAAGGGGTTTTTCCCTCGACAATTCACTTGACGAGAAAAGAGGTAAGAGTTTATGCATTTACTCTACATGGAGGAGATATTTCCTCTAGATTTCTCTTTCGTGTTTGGGTTAGAGATAACATAAATAAGTCTGCTGACAAAAACTTCCAATCCCACATGTCTGAAACGCGTTACATTTGACACCAGCTACAGCCTGTATGAATTGTACTGATTATCTCGTTGTGGCTTTGCTTTTGCTCATAAAACAATTGGGAAAGCGTCTTTAATCCCTTAGTTTTATAACACTTTAGACAGTTTTTGGTTTTCGTAGGATATTTTTGGGCATAGTCATCATGGTAGTAGTGTGATACACTTGCTCCAGGGGTGGGTAACCTCTTCACCAGTGGTGGGGTATTATTTCAATGCCGGTGCCAGCAGAAGAGATATCACTAGTGGGTCGTATACCATTTTTCATAAAGATATGCTTGTGAATCATAAAAGAATAAATCGTCCCCAAAGAAACAACAACGTATGCAATCTCACAAATGTATATCTTCATCCCATGGAATCCTTTTGAAAATAGACCTTTATTATTATTACTACTCATATATATATATATATATATATATATATATATATATATATATACTATAACTCCATTGTAGGCTAAGAGAGAACACTATGAATTTCCTCATGTAACTTGCATAACTCAGGAAAACTGGACATGTCTTTCCATTGTTTCTTTGTAATGTTTTTCCAGCTGGGAATATGTTTAGTGTTTATCACAGTGTCCGCAAAAAAAAAAAAAACCTTGTCCGCTCCATATACATATATAGGGCTGTACTCTTATATGTATTTTGCTATAACACACTGGCTAGAGATGAGATATGTATATCAAAACGTCCCATATTAATCAAAACTATAGAAAATGACACTAGAAATCTTATTTACGATCTTTTTGTGCTCGTGAAAAACGAAAGCGAGGTAGATATAAGAGAAGAATAAGAAATGAGTGAATAACAATTTTGCACTTAACAGCTGATGCTTAAAGGAAAGCCTCCTGCCTCCACAAACGTATGTATGTACGTATGTACGTATTAACATAGTGTCAGGGAAGCATTGGAGGTTCAGGTGGGAGACCGGCCGGGAAGGCTACTCTGGGCCGGGAGTTCTTGGAATTGTAGAGAGGTGAGGAGCGGTGAAAGCGGGGATATGCTGGTGCTGTGGGGTCCTCCTGGCCAAGGGGGGGGGGGGCTGCTGGAGCTCGTGCTCGGGGGGTCGCTGGCCCGTGAGCGGCCAGGCCAGCCGGCACTCGGTAAATAATGGCCAGAGACGCTCCTCCTGTATCACAGGTTTTATTGCGTCAGGCTATGCTTCTGCTGTGACGCTGGTGCTGCCGTAGCTACGGTGGTGTGACGCTGATGCTGCTGTGAAGGTAATACTGATGTAGCTGTGGTGCTGTGACGCTGCTGTATTGGTGATGGTGCTGCAGTATTATCGTGTTTTGCTGTGATGGTGGTGCGCTGTGATGTGCCTGCCTCTGTGACGGTGACTCTTCCATTCTGATGTAATACCGGCAACTCAATTGGTTTTGTTGCTGAGACAGTTCTGCTGATCCGGATGTGCTGCTTTCTTAACGAGGCTGATTTGAAAGGTTTCATGATGGTGCTACGAATGTCCTCCTGATGAGATGATGCTGCCGGTGTGTACGTGTTCCTACTGCGATGATTCTATGATGCTGCCGTGATGGCATGATATTACAACGATGATCATATCTGTCATTGGTTTCTACGTTGCCGTAACTGTGGTCCTGTCACTACTCTGCTGTTGCCTTGTTGGTGCCATGATGGTATTGCTTCTGTTGATGAGGGTCTAACAGAGAGGCAGTCTTATGCCGCTTTAATGGTTATTTACTGCAACTCTCCAAATATTAAAGCTGCTCTTCTCGCCATACTACTCGCTTTAAATTCTATTCCTCTTGATTTTGCATCTACTCCTCGTTCCCCTCCACTACCTCCTCCCCCTGGAGCTACGTCCTGTGATCGCCCTGCCTAGGGTGGACAGCACAGATGGCATGTCTCCTCGACTCCTGAGGTAGTCTGACCGTGCCATGTCGGACACTGTGGAGAACAAATGCTGCTGTGACGGTGCTGTCCTTCTTGCTCTATTGGTGTTCTTGCTGTGATAGTGGAATGTTGCTGGTGATGTGACAGCGTCTCTGCTGTGATGATGGTGCCGTTTTGGTGCATTTGCTGTGATGGTGCTGTAACGGTGCCTCTTACGGTATGGTATGTCTGCTGTGATGTTGCCTCTAGTGTAACGGTGCTGTAACGGTGTGTGAGCGTTGCCGTTGCCATGTATGTGTTATGATGACGTTTTGCTGTTGGTGTTAACTTGGTACTGCCATGAGATAGTGCCATGATGGTGACATTTCTTCTAGAACAGCAAATATTCTGAAACTGTTATATTCTGTCTCGCCTGGAGCAGCATGCAAGCAGAGGTTATTACGTTGCAATGTTGCTTTAATCTCATAAATATCCAATGCCACACTTACTGCATTCTAATACTATTCGTTATAACAGTTGGTGAATCTTTTATTTTTTTTTTAATTGTATTTTTCTATTTACTGAAATATTGCTTTAGGTTGAAATAAATTTATATATATTACAAGACTGTATTTCTTCTGTAACTCTGATAACATTGGCTGGTTACGGGAAAATTCCCGACACTATTTTTCTTTTTATTGAGGGAGGGGAGGGGGGAGGGAGGTGATGTTAACATAACACTGGCCTAGTGGTTTTGTTCAAAGGGAAAACGTTGTGTGTGCAAAGTCTTTGAAGTTAATGATTCAAGTGCTTTAAAAACTCACTGAGAAATATAAGAAATTGCTTGAGCAGTTAATAAAACTACGAGAGAGAAATGATAGAAAATAACAATAAAGAAGGAAAGAAAGGTGAAAGTTACAGTAAGAATCAAATCCCATCGCAAAATACGGATCACACAGAAATAACAGAATCTGGAATTAGCCGTTGAATAATAGATATAGAAGGTTAGCCATGATAACAAAGGAACAAATTTGATTAAAAAAATGATAGTAAAAGAAAAGGCTCTAAATCTTTAAAATAACTGCAGAAGGCACGAGACCGTAACTCATAAAGAATATGGCGGACGTTTAGTGAATAACGAACAAAGAAAATTTAATGGTTCCTACTCTCTGGTAAAGTGTTTGGAGAAAAATCATTTAAATCCAACAAAAACCCAAGGATCCTTGCGTAAATGCGTCGGATATTTGATACTGAACCATACGTAAATTTGTCGGGCGTTTGATAAGGAATCATATGTAAATAATACGTCACGTATATGATAAGAAACCATACTTGAATACGTCTGGTATTCAATAAGAACCATGTATGGATCCCATTACAAAACAGAGAAATGGTCACATGCTCCTGGGTGTTCCCCTGGGTGTAAGCAAAAATACACAATTGCCAGAGTAACAGTTTTGGCGATGAACATCTCTGGCGATGATGGTGTCGACGATCACGCCACTGTAGCAGAGGGTCGCTGGCTACCATAAAGCCCTCGTATACTGCGTCCGAAGTACCGCTGGCTTCTTCGGTATTTACTTCAGTGCGTTTATTCACTTATTTCCACATTTGTTTGTGTAATTTAAATCGTCCTGAAGGCATAAGGACATATTTCTTTCTAACAACCTACTTCTTTGTATCTCTGAAGTCTATTGCAACTTAGAATTAAGAAAGCGACGCTGAAAAGTATGATGTATAAGGCCAACGGAATAAATTTTTTTCTTTGATTTGCTTTATTAGAGACGTGATTTACATATATCATAAAGATCTAATAAAGACAGATAATGGATTCATTCTTTTTCTTTGAATGGGAATATTTTGTTACAAAGAAAACGTTTTTTCTAAGACAAATTCAAGGTTTCGATTTTACGACAAACGTCTTTCAAGTGAAGAATATGTTGAGAGTTGGATTACATTCATGAGCAGGGATTCATGATGATGTCAGCCGTCGTAAGTGTAACCTGTGAGGGGAGCTTCCTGGGAAGGGATGGGCATTACCAGAGCCGGAGATGAAGGTCAACCTGGCAATTCCCGTTCCCCATTTGCCTCCTCCATGTATCTCTTATATTACCTTGATCACCATCTCAGCCTCAACTTTACGTATCCAGCCTTAACTAAACCGAGCTTCTCTATTTCCTTCCATAAATTTCTTGCGTGCGCTAGACATGGTCTCCTCCTGCGACATATACGTAGTATTGCTTATACTAGATCCAAACCCTTAGTCCTTTTGACTAGTCCAAAGTGTATGTTATCACTCATCTCCTTCCCATCTCCTGTCTTTGCACTTCATTTTCATCTTCTTCATTCGCTCTTGCACCTTAGCGGACGAAATACGATCATGCAGACTGTTTGGGTTGCAGAACTCTCCTGGAGTGAAGCAGAAGGTTACAAGCGGCCACTCACACTACCTTGTACGATACCATCAATCATTCTGTTAACTCCAGTTCTCTAAGAGCCTTCCTATGTAACTCAGCTTCATCATGATAATCACTGATCATACTGATAATCCCAACAGCTGGTTTACTGCGAGCGTGGACAAAATGTACCGATAATAAGAACACAATGCATGTTGTTGTCTCATCCTACATGTAGGGACACTTGATCAGTGTTTTCATCAACGTCCTGCTTGAGTTTTTTTGTCAGATGATTTGCATATCACCTCTGCTAAAACTCTGCACATTCCAAGTAAGTTTACTTTTTACTCTTGACGATTCTGTCCTGAATGTTTTATCAACTGTCGACCATCTGCCTGCGTACCGTAGTAATGCTACAGTGTGAAGGTGATGCTGTGAAGGGGTCACGGCTGTCATGACGGCTGCGGTAGAACAAGCGAAACAAATACAAATTCAGCAAGAAAGTGAAATCATTCTTATTCAAAATGTTCTCATAACGTCTCACAAAATGGCCTCACTGTAACCAACGGATACGACATAACGTGCTCTTTATCAAGAGGAATTGTCTGTAGCACCCATGTCTCTAGCTGGGCCACACCAACCGTGAAGAGGACAGGTCACGGTGGCCTGCAAACAGCACCATCCCATCTCCAGAAGCTTCCTTGTGTGTCTGTTCGAGGACCACATACCACTTCGGTGAGGTATGAGAAACGTCCTATTTAACACAGGTTCGTTGGAACAAATCACTCGCAAAATCAATTACAAGAAACCTTCAGGAACGGAAAACAGACCTTACCATAGAGGAACCGTGAATTACGAGGGCACCGCGAGGTAAATTGAAGTACATAACAAGGGAAAACATTTCTAAATGATACAATATTTCTTTTTTACTTTATTAGTGAGAAGCTTACACATATCAACTGACACTAAATTCTAGGTAAGGTCTTTCCTCTTCCTTCATCTCCATTCACTGCCTATATCTCTCTCCTTTCTCTTTTCTTTTCTTTCTGCCTTTTCCATATCTATTCTGCTTTCTTCTGCACATTACCTGTTCTTCCTCATTCATTCTTCCCTCTTTCTCTTCTTGCCACTCAACCTAACTTCCCTTTTCCCTCCTTCCCGCTTGCCATTTCTCTTATCTCTTCATCTCTATCATTCCTGCTTATCTTTATTTCTCTTCTCTTCTCGTCAAGTTCACCTTTCCTTACTTTTTCTCCCTGCCATTCTGTCTCCTGCTCTTCTCTTTCTCCTCACTTCCACCTGCGGCCACTCCGCCATTCCCTACGCCTGCCCTCACTCCCTCCCTCGCCGTCTCATCCAGCACTTGCTAGCAGCTCTCCCGCGGGTACTTGGGGCCCCCGACTGGCGTAATTTCAGGGGCCAACGGGTCGTAACTCCGCGTATAAGTGCGGGAATAAATATTGATAGCGTCGTCTCTAACTACAACGAGTCGGTCCCCATAGAACGCTGCTGGAGGCTGATGCTTCGTGCAAGATCCTGAGAGAGAGAGAGAGAGAGAGAGAGGTGGGACGATGGGTGGAACAGAGAGAGTTACAGAATTGAGAGAGAGAATGAAAGTACAATGAAAAAAGAAGGAAATGTGGATTTGTCAAGGGAAATTGAGAGAAAGAAAGAAAAAGAAAAGAATAAATAGAAAGAGAGATAGACAAATAAAGAGAAACAGACAAGCTAAGAACAGAGACAGAGATACATGGAGACGTAGACAGACAAACAGATAAAAATAAAGATAGTGTGATAGACGGGGAGATAAACAGAGATAGTGAAAGAACAAGACTGACAGACTCAACCCTCACTAAACATCTACCAGCCACCTCATAAACTCTCATTAGCTCTCGTGTCTTCCCTCATAACGTCTAACAGATAGATCCAGCTCCTCACAATACGTCTTCAGAAACAGTCCAACGAAGATTTTGTTCCGTCAGTTATCTAAATATTTCTCAGGATGAGAACATGCTAGTCCCAGGGAAGAACACGCCCATCTACAAAGATTAATGTTCGCCCAGGAAACATATTGACTGATTTACATATTGGATTTAGGTGACAAGAAGGATTGGTATAGTGGCTCACCAACATGTGGCTTATTTATAGGGATTAGCCGTCTTGACGGATCGCCTCAGACAACTGGGATGGAAGAGGGACTTTTATGAGGTGAATTAGGCAAAGGCGGTGTTGATGATGCGCAACATATTTCTTCTCAAGAGGCGACCGTCTCTACATAAAGGGAAAAAATAAATATATTACAAGTCTTTTCATAGCAATGAATTCCTGAACTGACGAAGATGGTTTCGTCCTGAAGTTTGCCAATAAGATGAGGTGAAACATGAGGTGGAAAGACTCCTCCTGTTCTCGGCTCAGAATCAAATCCAAAATTTGCGGACGCTAGTTAGTTCAGTGGTTGGTTAACTGTTAAGATACAAAATAGACTCGTGGGTGATCAGCGGATGGGAGATTGTGAGACAATCAGCTGGTTAACATTTTGGTTGGTTATCCTGTTGGTTGGATTGCTGGTAGGTCAATTAAATATCTGAGATGAAGAACACCAACCCTAACGACCTCTTAGTTAATTCCATAATCAGCGTCCTTCATTTACAGGACATTGCTCTACGGTGACTGACCTGACAATATTAGAAAGACACTCGAGTGTAGAGTCCCTCAAGGTCCTACTCGTAAGAGTAAACAAGGTCCTAACCTCTCCCTCACAGGGCGAGGACAGCCACTCCGTTTTATGTATTGTTTGCCAGCCACTGAGGACGTGGGAGACGCCCTCATTCCCCGGTGTAAGTGGGAACCCAACTTGATTACAGACAAGGCTTCTGTGGTACATGTTTCCTTGGTTAATGTGGTTCGCGTTGGAGTGGCTAATGTGGTAGGTGCGTGCGTGCTTGCGTGGGTTATGTGGCACATGATCTTGTGGCTAATGTGGCTCGTATTTAGACATGAGCCTTTTTGATGAATTCGTCTTCTTCACTCTTGACAGCTCAAGATGAGCAAAGACACTTTTGTGTTCTGTAAATCTGATGGAATTGCTGATGAGGGAGATTGTGAGTTGCCTCGGACGAGGGTGAAGGCAGTTGCGATTATCGTATTGAAACATTTAATTGTATAAAACACAATAATGTAAATACCATAACAACGCTGAGGGCGGGAAAGAACAGTCCATTATATCACTCCAGGAAAAATATTTCGTATACACAAACGTTCGACAGCAAGACCAAAAACGTTTCCTTATCCTTAAATGTTTACGATGACGGAAATAGTAAAATATTTTCGCTGTTTGAAAACATTTGTGTCTTCTGGAGGTAAACAATTCTGGCGACCGTCCGTTGCGTAAAAGCTTGGTGTTTTCAGGGAGCAAACATTTCTGGCGTCCGTTCGTTGTGTAAAAGCTTGGTGTCTTTTGGAGGCAAACATTTCTGGCGTCCGTTCGTTGTGTAAAAGCTTGGTGTCTTTTGGAGGCAAACATTTCTGGCGTCCGTTCGT
>JAYMFT010184439.1:0-11990 GCA_038088735.1 Panulirus argus
TATCCTTTTCCACCACACTGGACATTTTCTTCACGGTGAAGTGAAGGTTCTCCATACATATATATATATATATAGAGAGAGAGAGAATGTGTGGAGTAGTGTCTTGTGTTGTTATTCATATGAATTTCCATATATATGATGGAAAAAAATTTGGTTTTATAATGTATTCTTTACGATGGCATGACTGTGTGTGCATGTGTGTGTGTGTGTGTTTTAAAACAGCAAGAAACCTAAGTTTCAAAATTATCGTATTAAGGATCGAAACACGTCTGATCTGGTGACAAAGAAATCAAGCTTTTCACCCCATCCCCACGATCGCTCGTGTGTACCCTGACTCAAGCTTAGCTGGGAGTTCAATCCGTCCTCACCAATTCGCAGTTTTACCCACCAGATTCATCAGTATTCATGGGAACCAACAAATGACACGGTATTATGCATTTACTTGCAGGAAGTAAGAAGGATCGAGTCTTTCTTTTACTCCTTGTCACGCTGGGCTTGGTCATCATCGGGGTGTTATCGTCCAGCAATATTAAAAGATAAGAGAGATAGGGAAGAACAGAAAGATTAGAGACAGCAACATGATGAAATGGCGAAGGACAACAATAAAATACTAGGATTGGATATCGGTTCGTGTGAAAGGAAACCCCCTAAAGTAAACAGTGTGATTAACTGAGGGTGGGTTCGTTCTCGCCTGCTGAAGCAAGAAACGGAATTAGATGAGGGAACAAGTGTTCTATTCTGATGTGGCAAGCGATTGAGTAATAAGCTAAGGGTGCCAGGGGGCATTCTCGTCCGCTGAAGCCAAAATGGATTAAGCTGAAGAGTTCGTGTACTGGCGTTTGCCGAAGCCAGAAATGGACTAAGCTAAGAATGCGTGTACTGTCGTCTGCTGAAGTAAACAAAGGCATTATTTAGAGGTGTTGTGCACTGTTTTCCCCGAGACAGAAATTGGTAAATTATTTACTAGTACATGTGACCCAGACAGCTAAAGGGGGTAAGCACTGAGGGGTTCGTAAGGGCGTACATGTCCAGACCATCTGAGGGATAATAATCACTATAGGCTCGTTGGGTATATAATAATTTGCATAATGAATTGAGCTATATATTCAGAACCTCCAACACAGCCGCATTCTCATCGCTGATGCGATCGCCGAAGCGACACAGTTTTGCAATGTATTTCGAGACGAGCGGTTGAAAATCATAGATTTTATTTTTTAACTCTGTTTTATATAAAAAAGTAAGACACACACACACACACACACACACACACACCGAGCATTGGTTATTACTGCCTTCGGTTATATCCTCTTCAAAATCGTTCCCTCATAACTTTTCATTAATTTTTCAAAAGCCACCGGACTCGTACCGGATCATACGGTTATATGAATCACCAGATTAACTATTGACTCGCGTTCAGAGTGGTTTGTGTTGTCTCAATACTACTGAAGCAGCGGGCTGCGCCTGCTGTCACGAAAAAGAAAGAAAAATAAAGTCTCTCAAGCGATACAAAGGTGAATTGTCGTTTGTTTTTAATAACGAGAACTTCAAGAACAGAATGTATACAGAAATAATCACCAATCTATATTTGCGCATCGATTTGCACATAATTGCTGGACTGTACTTACGTAGTCACAAGGGCCTCTGTGGTGTAGTGGTTAATCGTTACTGACCATTAGATGATTAGCTTGTTAGACAGATAGGATGTAAACAAGTACTTTTATAGCACGAGAACAGTGGCTGGATGGTATTTATTGAATGAGAATATATCAGACTTTGCGGACGGCATACGGAAGTTGAAAAAGCTGTGTGATAGTAGAGAATGATCGAGAATGGTCAAGAGATAGGGCCCCACGTGCGTAGAACTCCCTTCCCGTAGAGTACAAATATGTATATCTATCTATCTATCTATCTATCTATATATATATATATGTGTGTGTGTGTGTGTAATATTTATATCTACTGCATTACCAGTACTACAACAGCTGTCATGTTACCTCTTTGCTACATGTACAAGAGGTAGTGTTTGGTCAATACCATTAGGGTTCCTCCCTCCCTCACTGTACATTTTTTTTTTGCTTCCTCTCTCTCGCCCCTTTGTCCACATTCCCTCGTTTCTCTGAACCAGTAACTTTTCACTCCAGGAAATACCTGTTTTAATTAGCCCCTCTGTGCCACATAAAGCTCATCATACCGTCCGGGTTTATAATAATAATAATATAATATGAATATCCATGGAGTGATAAAAAAAAAGACCACTATTCTCTGTAAAACAAAACACGATTGTTTCAGTCTTTGGAAGTTTAGTGAGTTGGTTTCAGACGTAATGTGATTAGTGTCTGTATTCAACGACAGACCCCTTACCCACGTCATCAGCTGTATCACAGAGTACGGGAATTCCTGACTTGTAAAACTTCACGAGGAATTAAGCAACACACGAATGCCAATAGGTAACAACATTCACAAAAGTAAGTAGAGATTACTTGTGATATAAGTATGCAAATTCCTTGAATTCCTTGATGGCCTGGTGTCTGACCTGGTCGTTATACTTTAAAGTCACACTTCACGCCGTCGTCACACCAAAGGGATCTGCCTTATTATCAGCTGGTTATACAGTCGTGCTCTGAGAGTCGTACCGTCGTGTGCTCTGAGAGTCGTACCGTCGTGTGCTCTAAGTGTCGTACCGTTCTTTTTTCACGCATATTTACAACTTAAGTAATTTATTGTTGGGAAATCATAGTCATTTTCAGATACCAGGCGAAGGTGACAAATGACACGAGCTTAGCGGGAATAACAAAAGCCATAAATAAGAATTATGGGGTAAAAATAGCAGGAATTTGTAATGAGAGGAAGGACAAGACATACTTTGTGCAGAAAGTAGGAAGAATGTGCTAAAGTTTCTAAACTTTATTGAGGTCTTCATTACTTGATTGGTAAGGTGTGAAACAGGACAAGAAATACATAAAAAAGTTTTTTAGTAAGAAGAAATATATATATATATATATATATATATATATATATATATATAAAATATATATATATATAGTTTTTTTCATACATATTCGCCTTTTCCCGCATTAGCGAGGTAGCATTAATATATATGCAAGCAGATAGATAGCACACGAGCAAACAAACATACTGTCAAAATCACCTGAGGCATACAATAAATCTTAACAAAATCTTCAGCTAATGAAAAACCGATGAGAGTCTGTATTTTTCCTTTCTTCCGCGAGGGATTTCGAGTCCACAGCACCGGCCATAAACAAGCACCCAAAGTGTTTGAAAATAACCCAGCAGCCAGCCACATAGCGAGCAGCCTGATCAGACATAGATTTCCCAGCGATGTAAATACTTGGGCCGAGGGCGATGTGAATACTCTACGAGTATAAGATTATTCAGCCTTCGCTGGAGCCCCAGCGATTTAAGATTTCCAGGAAGTACCTGCCTGGCTAGATGTATTGACCTCACGCCCTGAGGGTAATCATAGCAGAGACCTTCTCATGCCCAAACATATTATTCTCATTTCTCATGCAGTCATAAATCACCGGAGTGGTGTAGTACACACACACGGCATTGTTGCAGGCAGCCAGCCGAGGTAGGTAGCTAGCTACCCCATTGCATCGTTGGTTGGCTAGGCTCCCATTTATAACTTGAGGCGTAGTAGGTAGGTTATGTTCTCGCATCCCTTATCGTTTGCTTGTTCATTGTACGTGGGCTTAAGAAATTCGCCAGTTGTGGTCGCGTTACTTTTCTCTGTTGCTGAAGAAATGCCTTCTCGCGTCCCTCCGTAAACGCGCTTCCTCACCGCGCTTCGTACGCTTCCTCTCTCTCTCTCTCTCTCTCTCTTCTCTCCCTTCGTACTCTTCCTCGCTTCCTTCCTCATACTTCCTCGCCTTCCCTCGTCCACTTCCTCATCCCCCTCCTCCTCCTCGCACGCCGTCTTGCCTCCTGACTCCTACTCTCGACTTCAAAGAGCCGATCTGTGCTTAACGTCATCATGACCGCTTTAGGAATCTTTGTGCTCATCATGTCTCCCGTTCTTCTTCCTCTTCCTTCTAAATTGAACGGCCTTTTGGGGGGGTCTACCCCTCCCTGTGCACCCCTGAAAATCAACCCAATTTTGGTATGATTTTAGACGGGATCCTATCCGGCTCTCCCATTTGGCCACCCAGGTGAGGAGACCAGACCATGGCGGTGTAGTTCAACTTAAGCACTTAGCGTATGTATCTTAACAAACACATTACTCTCCATGTACTTGCATATATATAAGGAAAAAACAAAATCCAATTCGTACAAATATATATATATTCAAAAACTAAGTATTGTAACATTCGTATGTTTTCCCGAAATACATAGACGCTATTTCTATCTTTGTTACTGGAGTCTTTTCAGTCAAAATACCTTACCTCCCTCCTATATGCTATTTTGAAATCCTTTAAAGAAGTGGATGAAAAACTCTCATCCTCTGATCACTATATCGTGAGGAAGAAATTTCCCAAATTGCATTTCCACCTCCAGGAAATTTGTGAGCGGTGTGTGAGTTCGTGTGAGAATATTAAAGATGTTTCTGTCTTCTTTGTAATCTAAACTTCCTTTTCTTACTTTGCACACTACCCTAGTGATATTATTGGTACGCTTAGCACCAAAAATCACCATTGACTATCACCATCACTGACACCATCAACCGTCACCATCCACGCCCACGCGTAACACCACCTGCACCATTGAATGAACACCACTTACACCATTCAACTAATACAACTATCCACCTGCATTGCCTAACAATACGAACCTGTCCTCCTTCCAACCAGCACACCAACCACCCTCACTGGCTATCACCTCTGCTAAACTTTATCACCGCTTAGGCCATCAAAAACACCACCACTAACACTACTAACCATACCATTTACACCAACGTCCACTAAACCAATCCCCCACCAATTCCCCCCACACCTGCATCGGAATCTGTGTCACCGCAAGACGTAAACTCGTGACAAACCCACCGGCCGCCTCTACTGGGAACACCACTAAATCATCGTTCCACCACTTAACCACTATCACCACCACTGACGCCCCGCCCGTAGCAATCACCACAAGCACTGAGTCACCACAATCTATAACCCCCACCCTTGTCCTTCTCCACCACCTGCACCACCAATTCTTCTTCCTCCACCACTGCTTATCGCCATCATCCACACCACCAATCATCTCCACCACTCCACCGTTATCACTCCACCTTCGCCGCCACCTGCACACCCACCACTGCCAATCAGGAGGTCGGTCTCTCGTTACACCGCCGTGGCAGCAAGCAGGGCGAGGCAATAACAGCGACCCGGCAATCAGAGTATATAATTTGCATCTTAATGCAGCCGTCAGATTATCCAACGCTCTCTATCAGTGCTTCACTAATTACCGCTCCGTGATCAAAAAAGAAAGATGAGGCGAGCAGTTGTGTAGACTCTATAATGTGAACTTTATGAATAAGTTCCGAGGCAGATGGTGTTTGTATGGCGTGATTGTTCTACAAGTTTATTAATCAGCGAGGGGGCGCTGCTCTCTCTCTGTGCGTTTATGTGTGTGGGTTCGACTCTCGAAACTTCACGTTGCTCTGTTCCCAAGAAAGATATTTCATATTTTTCTTTCTTTACTTCGTTTCCTCTTCGCTTTTTTTTTGTTGTGGCTGGATGTTGGCGGACTTAGCATGGGTTGGTGTGCTAGGTTAAGGTACCCGAGGGACTGTTTGTGTCCGCTGTTAAAGCTTTTGATAGGGTAACAGTGTCGGTTTGGTGAGCACATTGGCTTGGTTATAATGTCCGAATTACTCCGGCAGCTGAGGGATATATATATATATATATACATATATATATATATTACTCGGTATGCCTTTGTTGTTGATGTGTAGATTATATGATCAAATAATATATTCGTTCGAAGGCAAAGCTGTGTTTTCGTACGACAAAACCAGAGAACTACCGTCCAACAGACCCATAACCTACTCATGTAAATGACCAATATATCGAAATGGTTACGTTCTGTGCCTGACCTCAGCCTGACCCAGTGGGATAAGCAGGCACAGACGACATCATAAAGCAAGTGAACGATGATTCTGGAGCGAACGACGCCATCTAACGAGGGAAATAATTGCCCCCTGGTTGGCCTGGAGCTGTCGTTAAGAATCGTGTGTACTGAACACGACTCTCATCATGGCCTTCGGCTTCAGCTGGTTGCCTGACTTAGCCCTCCCTCCTCACACTGTCTGGCTGATAGTGTTAGTCCAGGCCTTACTAGAAGTCAATTATCATTATTAGATTTATAGGAAGTTCGACTTGCACTTTCATCGAAGAAAGTATCTATAGATACCCCCATGTTCTTTTTTTATTATTATTCTTTGCCAGAGACCAAGACGTAGTTTTCTAAAGCTACTAAAAGAAACATTTGCAATAGAATCAGTGTGATTCAGGGCATCATACTGAATATCAAAAGTACATGAGTTTGTTCAATACTTTACGTGTGTCTTGAGAGAAATATCTATACGTGTGTATACCTCCCTTACAACTTTAGATTTTGACTTAGTGTCTTTCTGCAATTCCGTCACATAGCTGAAGAAAATAAGAGAGGCTTGAATGACCGAAATATCATACTGTGGAGGGAGAGACGGGCATTGCATGTAGAAATTGGACAGACACGAGTAACAGGTGGGGTAGACAGTGATGTGACGGAGACTGTGACTGAAATACCAGATGAATGGGTGTAAAGAATATACGTGTGACGGTACAGATGAATAGTACCGCACTGTAGTAGTACATAATGAACATACAGTGGTCCATCCGATGAAGGATGATCTAAAAACAAAAAACTAGAAAATAGATTATAGGAGAATGATACTCCTTGAATCCCGAGGGGAACAAATCCTCTCGTCGAAGCTGGCTAGACGGACGTTCCGATTGTAAATGGTCGAGTGAAGAGGATTACAAGAACCCCCCCACCCCTCTCCCGCCCTTTGCTGAATCCCTTGTAGGTGAGTAACGCGGCGAATTTAGGGGTTCGGAAAACGAATGAATTTGGGAACTTCTAGAGATGCCTTGCTTTAGGCGGACCATTAAGTAAAAGCTTTTGATGACTGAATGGGAAATATGACGTTGTTATCTTGATTTACGAGAGGCATAAATGGATACAAAAGATCGTGAAATTTCTTTTTTCTTTTTTTTTTGGGGGGGGGCTCTTTATGTCGTGCTTGCCGAGGCTGCTTAAAAAAAACCCACTAGGGTTTAATTAAGGAAGTAGTGCTTATGTGAGGGAAAATGGCCCTGGGAACAAGTGGCATGACATAAATGTGAGGGATATATAAAGTTTATGATGCCACCAAGGTCGTTTGCTGTTTATAACCGCGCACCAATTCTTGAGATGCACTAAGCTTGGCACGGTGGTCGAGGTAATCCCCTGAGACGTAAGCTTTGGCAGGGTGGTCGGGGTAATCCCCTGAGACGTAGTGAGAATGGCAGGGTGGTCGTAGTAATCCCCTGAGATGCACTAAGCTTGGCACGGTGGTCGGGGTAATCCCCTGAGATGTAGTAAGCTTAGAACTGTGGTCGGGTTAATCTCCTGAGATGTAGTAAGCTTTGGTACGTTGGTCGTGGTAATCCCCTGAGACGTAGAAAGCTTTGGCAGGGTGGTCGTGGTAATCCCCTGAGAGAGAGAGAGAGAGAGAGAATAGCCTTACGCCGTGGTCGTCGTAATCCCCAAAGATGTGAGCTTGGGGTAGGGATGGGGGGGGGGAGGTAATTATGGGTAGCGGGTCATTAATAGTGGCAAAGATTGCTAGCTGCCACGGTAATGGATGCTGGTGTTTTCTCAGATGAGTTAGAAAGAGAGAGAGAGAGAGAGAGAGAGAGAGAGAGGCGCCCCCAGAAAAAGTCACCCGTAGAAATGTGCAGGAACTCGACGGTTCTCGTGCCTGAAAGCCTCGGTTTGTCTAAGTTCAGGTTTGTGTAGATGGTGAAGAAATAGCATTTGTACAGGAGATGAAATACGTGAGAAAGATGATAGGTAAGAGCAACAATAGGAAAACAGATGTCAAGAGTAGGTAGCGCAGGTGTTGAGGTATTTGAGAGAAATCGAGGGGGAAAAAATCTGTTCATGAGATAATATACTTTTCTTTTTTTTATAGAAGTTTTGGTGATGGAAAACATGATTTAGGGCTTACAAGACACCTGCATGAAAGAATTCTTGTTCCAAACTCTTCTGAAGTGACTTGAGGAATCTGTCGATTCCCCGCTGCAAGAGAGGTGGAGAATATTGGTGCAAAGGAATACTCAGTGTGCATAATGAAGGCATGAAGTGAATACGTATGAAAGAGCAAAGATATGAACACGTGTAAAGAAATGGGAGTTTATTACAGGGCTTATCCATCTGTATGACCACGAAGAACTTGTTATATGTTTAAGATGTTTATGATTCTTGATAATATGGTCTAGGACACGAGAAACCAGCAGACGTTCGTGGGATATTCTCTTGGTTAATAGCATGTAGTCGTCTGGTGATTCTTGTGGTTAAGAATATGAAGTCTTGTGATTTTTGTGGTTGATAACATGAAGTCTGATGATTCTTATGGTTAATAACATGCAGTTTGATGATTCTTTAGATTAATAACATCAAGTCTGGTCACTTTTTATGGTTAATGACACGAAGTCTGATGATTTTTAAGGTTTATACTATGAATTCTGATGATTCTTAAAGTAACTAGCACTGAGTCAGATATATCACAGGTGACATTAGAGAAATATTTGCAGTTCGTGTTGAGTGGATGGAATTTGTTTGAGCTGCTTGAAGAGTGCACAAAGTGGACAGATTGGAGGTCTCGTAATCATACAGGAAAAGCAATGATCACGGCGGTTAGGATTCATTATAAATGTCGCGGGAGGCTTTTTGTGGTAAAGGGGAACTCAGCAAAGATCAGTAGACAGACAGATAGATAGATAGATAGATAGAGGGTGATGGTAGCTGTGGTGACCTTGCTGTCAAAACGTATAATGTCAGAACCTACCTGACCCCTCATAGTGATACCTGTTGTGACCTTGCTGTCAAAATGTAGTGTTATGACCTCTCTCACCCCTCCTAATCATATCTGTAGTGACCTTGCAGGCACAGGTTAATGTTATGACCCTGCTAGCACAAGGTAATGTCATGACCTTGCTGTGACGACCCCTTCTAAACGACCCATCTCGTGTTTTGACCTTCTGCAGGCGGGGGAAGTGAGGAGGGAGAGCCCCAGATCACCTGGGGTCGACCCAACACCAACACTGCCTACTTCGACGACGACACCGCCTCCAACGTGACCACCATCGTGGGCCACAAGGCCTCGCTGCCCTGCCATGTCATCAACCTGGACAAAAAGGACGTGAGTAGACCAACCACACAGTTAACTCATCATACATCACCATTATACACCATTATACACCATTATACACTGTTATACATCATACTTCCCTCGTGTCAGATATGTGGCTTCATCGCCTTTCACAACAGCAGAAGAGTTGTAGATGTAGGAATATTCGAGATTCACCCATAAGCTTACTCTCGTGTTTAAAAGCTAATAGATTCTTTCTTTGATTCCATCGGGAGAGTTGACTGAGTCCAGCCAGAAAAACTGTTGTCCTCGTTTTGTTCCAATGATATTATTTCCTCGACGATAATATATATATATACTATGAGCCAATTTCTTTTAAAATCTGTGTTAATGTCTCATTGTTTTACTTTTTTTCCTTTCACTGGTAATCTAAGAAGGTTTTCATCACCTTTTTGATCTCTTTTAAACAGTATTGATGCGAAAAATAAACGTCTTCTTCTCTCGAAACATAAAACGTTAAGTGTTTACCTATTCATCATATTTTCATCATCATTCTCTTTAGTTCACTTTGATGATTTTCAGCGTAAAGCATAATGTGAATAATATTTTTGTGTCGAACAAACTTTTCTTTTCGCTTGCGCGGCCTGAGGAGACGGCGCCAGGAATTTCAAATATTAACGACTCGTGGGAAGATGACTACATCTCGTCCAGGCTGCTCTTAAAGTCTGATTGATACCCCAAGGACCCCTTTTACGGGGGGTCTTCTGCAGCTTTTAAGCCTGCGCTGCAGAGGAGTGATGGACTCCTTGATGAGACTGCAAAGGTGACTCTTCACTCGCGGCAGAGTCTGGTATCACTTAGAGTCGTATTTGCTCGCCAAAATAGACAATTCTGAGCGTTTGCTGGGAATTCTTTTAGCTAAATTAAGGCGAAAATAGTGGAAGCATTAAATGTTGATTCATTTTTGTGTTTTTTTTTTCACTATGGGGGTGATAGATGAAGCTCATTCCTAGACTGGTTTACGTAATCTTAGTTCAGCTATGGCAAAGGAGGTCTGAGTGGCGGAGCCGCTGCTTGCTTATGACCATACCTTACCTGCGGGTAAAAAGAGTTTGTCTATAGAAATAAATGTCTCAGTCATTAATATTCTCACGGAACTTTTTCGTCGGAAGATCCTGAAAAAAAAAAAGAAAAAGAATTTTTACTTTTTTCTTCCCCCAGCTGTAACGGCTCCCACTCGACCCCATCAAATTTCCAATGAATTTTGAGAAAAAACTTTCTCTTCCTTTCCGAACATCTGAAAAGACGCTCATAGGAAATTCGATGACTGCAGCAACTCTCTCTCTCTCTCTCTCTCTCTCTCTCTCTCTCTTCTATGGGGAAAAGGATTAATCCACAAACAAAGTGGTGCTAAGAAACTAAATAATTACCACACACACACACACAACACGTCGGAGTATAGACATGAACTTTATGTATATATATATATATATATATATATATATATATACACGCCAAGTTATGAGACCCTGTTAATCATGACTACAATATTTTGATAATCCTTTCACGAACAGCTATTAAATCAGACGAGGAAAAAATACTCATAATAACATTCCAGTCCTAT
Organism: Panulirus argus; assembly: GCA_038088735.1. Taxonomy (NCBI): domain Eukaryota; kingdom Metazoa; phylum Arthropoda; class Malacostraca; order Decapoda; family Palinuridae; genus Panulirus; species Panulirus argus. The sequence continues at coordinate 10,968 of JAYMFT010184439.1, forward strand.
ACAACAACATTTTCTTTTTTTTCTTTTTGATACACCCCAACCAACTGATGCACACATCTGTCCTCCCCCCGGGCGCACCTGTGTTCGGGACGACAGGTGTCGTGGATCAGGCAGCGAGACTTGCACATCCTGACGGTCGGCATCTTCACCTACACGAGCGACGACCGCTTCAAGGTAAGTTGCCACCGAGCCTCCCCTCCCTTGGTGGCTATCCTCCTTGTCGCTTGCGAGATGAGGCGCTGGGGGTCTTGCTGTAAAGGTGTCTTGGCTCTGAAGGGGTTCGATCCCCACCCTAATCATCGCGCTGCGTCTCGGGCTCCGAGTCATTCAAAACCCTCTGCATCATGGTGTTATTTTTCGATTGAGTATTTAGATATGTTCGTGGATTATGTTGTGGATTTTACTTCTCAGGGCTGTCTTTTGGATTTTCTTACCTGCTTCATTTGGTTGTTGCTTCTGTCTGTCTGTCTGTCTGTCTGTCTGTCTCTGTCTCTGTCTCTCTCTCTCTCTCTCTCTCCTTTTTTTACCAGGTGCTCCTCCCTTACTCGAGTTTCATTCGCCACCTTTTTTTTTTCATCCAAACTAATATATCATTCTTTGAAACTTTCACTCTCTTAGGGTCTAATATCAACCACCCGCTGCTCTGTTAAAAAGAGAGAAAGACGTCGTACATAAATATACAATAAGTCTAAGCAATATATCAGGGTCTCACTGAAGAGTGAAGAACAATATCCACGAACTGTTGTCTCAAAGAATTCTCTTGAGGACAGAATATCTTATATGTATATATATATATGTATATATATATATATATTCTCACAGACGATCGTCCTGCTGAGAGCTGAAATGTTGAGGACATAGTCAGACAATATCCACACCACGTGTGGATGAATTTTGAATATTTCTTTGCACTATTCACAAAAAGAAAATAAATGTCGACTTTTCTTTTCTCTCTCTCTCTCTCTCTCTCTTTCTCTCTCTCTCTCTCTCTCTCTCTCTCTCTCTCTCTCTCTCTCTCTCTCT